>BPLR01001864.1:0-73051 GCA_021605095.1 Caerostris extrusa
CCATAAAATTATGGGTATTGTTTTTAAAATCTATTTCTCTAAATAATTTTTTTTTGTATTTAAATTGATTACATTTCATTCTGTGAAACATTGCTAAATAAGCAAATGTTGAAAGGAATTGCTAAAACATTTTCCCTATCCAAAAAGTTGAAAAGAAAAATATCGTTCTCTAACACCATTTAACGTCGCCTTCGAGAACCACTGCTGAAAGTAATCTTTAATTTTACTTTTCATCAACTAGAGTTGGCAACTAATTCTCGTCAATGTAGTTAAATTAACAGTTATGTCAATATTTACACAAACCTAGTAGTTTGTACGATAAGCAGAATTTGTTCGCTTGCTGTAATACAGCCAAAGTAGTTAATAGTAGTAGTATTAGACACAAATGCAGACAGTTATAGATGAAAGTCTTCAATGGAGGATATTGCTTTTCTCTATAAATCTAAGAAACGCTCACGTTATATAATGACCATTAAGATTTGAGAATACGTGAAGATAGTAACACATATCTCTGGCATTGGACCAAAAAAATTCAATTAACTGAAATCACAGGGGCTCCGTGGATGTCACGATCAGCATCCCAACTGTGGGGGACGGGCTGAGTTTGAAAACGAACAAACGAGAAAGATTCCGTATTTATGCCGAGTAGGCCAAAATAAATCAACAGGTCAAAAATTAACTTCGTGAATATGTAAAATGTGTGAATCATTCACCTTGAGTCACTCATAGATCATGACAAAACTCCATCTTTGGAGGTATTCGTCCAAACATGGTGTGGTCAAATATGGTCCCCCTTACATACACATCTGCCATTGCAGTAGCAAATGTCAGAATACTCGCTACTAAAAACAGCATTTCCTCTAGCCAGGGTATTTTTTTATTATTTTTTACGTGAAGATTTTTAAATAAAATGTTTTTCCTCGCTGACTTTAATGTTTGAAAAATGTAAAAAAAGAATTTAACTACCAAGATAGTTAAAAATATTTCATAATAGCATGATATTATTTATTCACAAATACCTGAAAATATATTTAATTTACTAATATTTAAAGAAGAAATAATTAGGTAATAAATACATTTACACTTCATTAAACAATTATAAACACATACGAAGTATCTGCTTTAAAATATTTGAATTTTTATTAAATTGTTTTATTATATTATATCTTTTTAAATTCTACCAAACAACTCAAAAACGCATTCCGTTTAAATCTGTGAAATAAAAAAAAAATGGGGTTATATTGTTATGAAATGAATTTTAAAATTGAGAAAATTATAAAAGTACTTAAAGTATTTTTATAATAACACGGTGAAGCAAAAAATAACTTTCATTTGCTACAATTACCGCTCAAAAATGGATTGCGTCAGCCAATTATTTACTTTGAGGAACACTAATCTTTATTAATCCACTTCCGTCGCTTGAGAAGGCGAAACAATGTCAAGTTTACGACCTAAAAAAGAAGAAAGACTTTAAAATTTTTTCTTCTTCTGAATTCTATGCTTACTCTTAAAAGTATAAATACGCAGGATAACAGCATAGCACTTCACTCTTGGTCATAACAAGAAACATCTAAAGTAAGTTTAAAAAATTTTTTAAATTTTTTAACATTTATTTTTAATAATAATTGATATTCGATATTATTTTAAATGCAATATCCCGAATTTGTATAATTATAAGTCTGCATTTTTTAAAATAATTTCTTTATATTAAGCAACAAAATATATATAAATATTTTTATTTTCCATATGTTATGAGCAAATCTTCAAACAAGGAGAAAAATGGATTGCCTTGGACATGTTTTTGGCTATGAAATTATATTATGCTTACACTTTGTAATGAATTTCTCAGAAAAATTCAATACTAAGATAGCATTTGGAAAATTCTCACCAACTTCTTATCCTTTGAATCCTACGGAAATACTTACCAGCCTGCAGGTTTAATATGCTTATATATAGGATAAACGCGGATTTTGTAAACATTATTGATGGCTGTGACAAATCTTAAAAAGAAAGCAGGCCCTTTCTAATGATGTCAACACAAACTTAAATTAATCAACCTCCCCATATTGTGGAGTCAATATTTTCATGTAAATTCTTGTTATGGATATTCATGTTATTTTTCAATAATTTTATTATATATATAGTATTTTTAATATATGTTCATATGTTATACGTTCACGTTATGTTTTCTTTTTTGTTTAAATATTATGGAATAGATTTCATAAATACTAAGCGAAGTTATATTCCTAAATTCAAATTTGTTTAAAGTTTCCTATTACGTAAAACCTCGTCATGTACAATATTTTAAAACAAACTTTCAGAAATTAAAAAATATCTAATACTTACATGTTGTAAATAGATCTTGTTCTTTATTATTAAACTCTATACATGATGTTCTATACGCAATAAACTTTAAGATACACGATGTTGATATTTACAGTGCTGCTATTAAACATTTATTTAACATCCATAAAAACAAACAACGATAATACATCATTGAGATTAACATCTCCGTTATGTATTTCTAAATATATTGATGTAAATTATAAATATAATCTTTTTTTTTTCAGATGTTCGTTTTTTAGCAGTATTATCTTGCATTGCACTGGTTCAGTCCGATGGTGTGAGTATTTCACTTTATCATCATTTTTATAAGACATTTGTCATACATTTCTTCGTTAAAACCACTATAAACATCTTTAGTTATAAACTTTCTTTATAATCATTTTGCTTACAAAAAATTTATTCATTTTCTTTTGGTTTTATTAAAAATAAAAAAAAAAATTAGCTTAATAAAAGTAAAATAATATTGAATATCTTAAAGTTTGTTTATCTAATGAAAAACCAACTCATTTATCAAAACAAAACCACTTAAAAATATAATAAATATTATTTTAAAAGAACTTTTTAAATTGTTCTACATTTAAAATAATCTACTTAATCCATACTATCTTATTGCACTACATTTTATGTTCTTGATACTTGACTTTAAAACAAATAAGATAAAATGAAAACTCTTGCATGAAATAAAAAAAAAAACAACCCACCCTTTAATTAATGCTAATAAGCAATTTTAATAGTAACTTGGTATCATAATTAGTTTTCATTCAATGTATAATTTTAATATTATTACAAATTTTATCATCCTCAGAAAAAGTTTCTGAAACTCAGTACAATGTATTTTAAAAAATAGTATCTTCAAAATACTATCTAACTATATACTGTAAGTTTTAAAAATAAATATTTACATGTTTACAATAATTTATAAAATAATAAAACATAAAAGAATACTTATCAATCCTTCAAAATATACGTATCGCTAAAATAATTTAGAATATATATGAGGTTAAAAAAATTATTTGTCGAAAGAATTTTGGTTAATAAAAAAAGTTATTTTCAATCGATATTGATTTATTCAGATAACAAATTTATATAATACTTTTAAAAAGTATTCGCTATTTATAAATATTTTTTCTTATAATAATATATTACTTACAGATTCATCAGCCTCAACCTTATAAATTTGGTTACTCGATCAAGGACAAACATGGGGAGCAACACAGAGATGAATCCGGAAACGGTGCTGGAGCAGTCGCAGGGAAGCTACGGCTACACTGACAACAAAGGAATCGCCCGACAGGTCCACTACGTCGCTGACAAAGCCGGATTCAGAGCTCAGGTCAAGACCAACGAACCGGGAACCGCCAATCAGAATCCAGCTGCTGTCCAAGTCATCTCCAACGACCCTTACTCCAGGGGAGCAGCTGAATCTATGGTTATGAAGGATATAGTAACCAAATGAGTGGATATGGAGGATACAACAATGGTTACGGTAACCAAATGGGCGGATATGGAGGATACAACCGTGGATATGGTAACCAAATGAGTGGATATGGAGGATACAACCGTGGATTTGGTAATCAAATGGGCGGATATGGTGGATACGACAATGGATATGGAGGTTATGGAGCTGGAAATCGTGGATACGGTTACGGAAATGTCAATTATGCAGAACAACTAAAAGGGGGTTCTATTAAAGGTTATGATAGTCGACTTTCAAACTTGGCATAGCTAGTTTTAGATTCTAATTCAATAATATTGTAATGTTAAATTTATTTTCTAATTAAATTTAATCCATCAGTCTATTGTCCTCACCAGATTTTTGAAATGTCTTTCAATGTCTGTGATTTTCATTATAAAACTTGTAAAAATAAACTTGTATTTTTATGAATCTGTGTTTATTCTTTTGATATTTCCTACGTAATTGTGATATGTGCATGTTAAATTATTATTAGAATTCTACTTTATTGGAAGCCTTTAATATTTTTGTTTCGTTATATCTGTAGAAGACATAATAATAGTATTTAGATTTTTTTCCCTTGTAAATATATTTTTAAAACACTTTTAAAATAAATTCTGGAACAATCTGGTTATTCTTTAATATAAATCTTGAATATTATGGCCATAGTTTATAAAATCAATAATAAGTTAAGGAAATTGCTAAGTTTATCTAAATTCCAATAATTGCGAAATAGTTACATTGTGCATTTTAACATTTTTACTTAATGAAATACAATTCATTATTTTATTAGCTTTATTACTTCTTTTACATGTTTTTGAATCTCTGCGATCTAGTCTAAAGGTAAGTAATTTTTTTCCCCGAAATTCGCGTAATTCAGTGTCTAGGGAATATCTTTCATAAAATTTTTTTTTACTACATTTCCAAAATTGTGTGCATTTTCTTAAAATTTAAATTTAAATTTTTTTCTTAAATTTAAAAATTATTTTACTTTAACTTTTTTTTTTAATTATTTAGAAATCGAAGGCAAATTAAAAATATATTTACAAATAAAAATATTTTTTAAAAGTCAGCTAAATCATTTAAAAAATTTTTTTAGGTAATTATTTTATCTACTAGTATAAAAAAATAAAACTGAACAAACTTTCAAGCTAAAAAAAAACATAAGTTTAAATTATATTTTAAATAACACAAGATACTAAACAAGATACTTTTTTAATAAATCATCATCATTATAATTAGTTTCATCTTCATCTTCAAAGTGACAGTTCTGGTTTGTGAATGTTATTTTTGATTGAATGTCACGAGGGGTCATAACTACTCATAATATCTGGAAATATAAGGGTTAACTATACTTATATACTCATCACTGCATACTTATACTTCCCAATACTTCTAGTTTGCCTTTAATTTTCTACATCAAATTTATTTGGAAAGGTCTTCGATTACTTCTTATAAATCTACTACTCCTTCTAATTGGAGTGTAAGATCATAAATATATCTTAATTCTGCGAAGACCTATATGGTACTTATGGGTATTTTACGGTACCTATTCATTCTGGAATCAAAAGGATTATCTGTAGTCAATCCTTTAAAAAACAAGAAAGGGAAACAAGGGATTAAATCCTGAAGAAAGGATTATCTACCCCTTCTTTATTATCGAAGTAATATTTTCAACTCTGGTCTTCAGGTCTCTAGCAATTGCAGTTTCATCTTCATCGTCAAAGGGAAAATATTGATTTATGGACTTAATAAGATAATATGAGAGGGGATAACTAAGGAAATTATCTGGTAATATAAGAATTAACATAGTAAGATTAACTGTTAAAATAAACATGGACGGTTGAAGCATATACCGAAAAAATGGAATTTTAAGAAATATACACTAATATTTCCAAGTAAACTATTTCAAACTTTTCGGTGAATAAGAGATTATTTTATAGAAAAAATACATTTTTAGCAAATAGACCAAAACTATTCGATTATATCTATATATCAAAACGATTATACCGGATGCATTTTTCGAATATATCTATATACCAAAATTATAAAAACAAATATATCAAAACTATTCGAATATATATACCAAAATTATAAAAACAAATATACCAAAACTATTCGAATGTATCCATATACCAAAAGTATAAAAACAAATATACCGAAACTATTCGAATATATCTATATACCAAAATATAAAAATAAATATACAAAAACTATTCGAATATACTTATATATCAAAACTATAAAAACAAATGTACCAAAACTATTATACTGATTATATATTTCGATTATATCTATATACCAAAACTATAAAAACAAATATACCAAAACTACTGAATTTATATTTAGAATAAACCTAACTTTCCTTAGTTACCAAAATATTATTGGACGTCTTTTGTAACTTAAAATAATGATGTAAAATTAATGGCAAAAGAATTAAATAAAAGATACAGAGAGAAGAAATTAAAGATTTTGTGTTATTCATGCTTCAATTATATTTATGCCGATTTTCATTTATATTCAAAAACAATTATTTAAAAATCAGATTAAACTTTTAGAAAGGCGGAAATGGATTTTTAAGTAAGAAATTCAATAGTTTTTTTTTTCACAATTATTTCCGGTACTATCCTGATTTAAATAAAATGTCAATAACTGTCAACTCGCCGGTTCTGAGGTTTGGTTTTAAAGCAATAAATTTTGTTCTAATCAGACACAATGCATATGCAATGTAGATTTTTTTGAAATTTAGAAATATTAATCTATATTTAATCTCTCTTGTGATTTTGAAAAAAATGATACTATCAAATTCGCACCCTGAAAACGAAACTACGTCATAATAATGGCTGATAGTTTGATTATTTGCAAAAGTATAAAAAAATGGTATGTAACATGAGCTTTCATTCTTAGTTGAAAAAAGAAAACTAAAAGTAAGTAACATATTTTGTCTTTTTATTTCTGGCTACAACTAAAACCTCTAATCTAATCTAAAACCTAGTTCACCATTTATTATAAATGTTTCTCATATTTCATTAAATAAGTTATTTGATTATTAAAAGTAACTATAAAAGAGTTATCTTTTTAATGTTTAATCTGAATAACAATATGTGAAGTTTTCGATTTTCAATGTCGGGGTTAACTGACCTGAAGTCAATTGGGACATCAATGTTGGATGACTGCAATTTTACTTGAATAATACAACTTATACCATCTTATTGATGATACATTCATAAAATATATTTTTTCTTCTTAAATTTTAACTTATAAAACTGTTTTTTGGTATAAATGCAAGATATTATGGTAACTGCTAATATTCAAATAATAACGATAAATATATCATAAATTTTATTGCTGTGTTCAAATGCCAGACATTTCGGATTTAAGAGATATGGAAGATATGCCCTTTAGGAAACTGTACTACTTGCTGCATCTCATCCCTGTGCCTTGGTATCCTTGTGCCCTGTTCTCATCCCTGTGCCTGAGCCTCTGTATCTAGGGCTATGCAGCCCCCAGTCAGTAAGAAAACAGAAAGTGCAACATGGGATGTTTTCCTCGTGTAAACCACGAACAACCCACCGACGAGAGATGTAAGGAGATGACAGCACCTTGCGGGAGAACTTTTAAGAGCAACATATGACCCATTTTCGTTTCATTTGCGAGAAAGCCAGGAAAAAATCACATCAGGCAGACTATGGATCCGAGACAATTTTACACATATTGCCACAAACTACATCGAGCTTCCTCATTTCTGTACTGATTTCTGATTCCGCTGTTCTCATTGCTGCAGTTTCGGTGACTGCAGCAACGAGGACAGCAGATTTGATCCCTTGCCCTACCTGTACTCTAGTTGTGCACATTGACGTTGGACCACAACTCGGATAGCAAGATTAGGATTTTATCATTCATATTAAAAATAAATATTAAAAAAATTTCTGAAAGTTTTAAATGATATATAAAAATATATGCGATAATTATTTGCCAGTATAAAAATTAATTTTATCTAACTATATTTCATTTTCAAAATTATGTTAAGTGGACGTGTTTTCCATGTTTTCATTTAGTAATTATCGCATATATTTAAAAAAATAATTATCTAAATTTAGAATTAATTTGTGTTTTCTTAGTACTTATGCAATATTTTGCTTTCAGATGTTTGTTATAGTAATACTGTCTTGCGTGGCCTTAGCAACCTCGAGCGGAGTATGTAGTATATTTGTAAACAAATTTCTTAAATTCGATATAAAAATTGCACATATAATTTGATTTCCTGTTTTTTTCTTAATCATAAAGTAATCTATGCTTTCAATTCACGAAGTTGCTATAATATCACCCGAAATTACTCCACAGCATATTACAATGCTTCTCAAAATGTGTAGAGTATCGCCTTAGGTGGTAACGGAAGGATTAAAAACAGGTCAGCATGTTTTCTTCAAACCAATGTACAAAATATAAATAAGTGAGAGATTAACAAAAATATATGAAACAGTCTTACAATATACGCATAGTTTTATTCTTATCAACTAAAAATCTCTAACAATTAATCTTTTAATGATATATCTAACATTAATAAACTAAAAGATTAAAATGTTTTTCACAATAACGTATTTGTTCGATCGTAAATATTTTTTTTTATAATATATATTACAAAACAATTAAATGTTTCTTAATTCAGTATGCGAAATATTCTCATCAAATATAAAGACAATCAACAAGAAGCTATCATTATTTTTAATGATAATTCTCAACAAAACATTTCATTATATCTTTGCAGTTAAAAAATTAAAATGTTTGTAGTTAGTTATTGTTACATTTCGGTAAAATCCATCACTTGCATAATAATTTTCGTCTAATAAAATTCTTAATTTTATATTTCAAAAAAAAAAAATTCTGTTTATCATCGATATATCTAAAAACATATGCATGTATGAATGTATTTTCTACTATAATTTAAAAAATATAATAACAATTCATTTTTTTGCCTTAAAATTATTATTTTTCCAAAATGTCGTTGTCAAATATTATAAAAATTTTTTTTTATTAATTATTTTTTTTAATTTAATAAAAAAAACTTTTATTTATTGCACTTTAGACTTCCCCATGGCTCTAATAGAGCTAGGTTTAAGATGAGAAGGGCCATTACTTAAACTATGAAAAATGTAGAACATTTTCAGCAATAGTTTTCAACATATTTTTTTAAACTAAAGCTAGCATTTTCTTAAAAATTTATAAAAGCAGATTTAAAAAGAAAAAAAATTTAAAATATGGAATTTTGAGATAAGAATGATATTTTTACTCATTAGTTTAAACGAGTTAATTAAAATTTAAAACCTTAACTTTTTAATAGGTTTTTTTTTTCTATTAAAATTTACAAAATCCAAAAATGTCATTATACCTATAAATATAGCGATAAAATAAAATGATTTATTTTGATATTCAATGATAAAATGTTTATCAGTAGTTTCGTTTTAATAGTAGTTTTTATAAAAGGATTAAACAATTGTTCCTTATAAATATAACACCCAAAACTTTTGAGTAATTTTCTTTTTTTTTTTTTAACATTTAATTTTAAATGCCAAAAACGTACTTAGGAATAACCATATGTAAAAATAATATAAATCATTAGTAGTATTTATTTCTCCGTCTTAATATATTATTATATAAATCAACTTTCGTTTATTTTATGAAATCAAAAAATTAGTTAAAAATAAAAATAAAGGTTAATTTACTTAATTATAAAATCTAAAAGAGTTAAAAAGCTCTCTTGAATGTACGATTTAAATATAACTTTACACAAGTATAAGTTGTGGCACATACTCATATAAACAATGCTTATCTTAATTGCTCTAGTTAAAAAGTCTAATTAAAAGAGTGAGTTTTAACTTACATTTAAGCAATATACTGATATATTAAAAATAACATTTTATTACATGAATAATATTTATGAAGAATTATTTAGACCATTATTAATATAATACGAAATCTTGGTTTTAAAAATAGAATTTTTTTCACGTTATATAAATAAAATTTTAATTATATAAGAAAAATGAATAATTATTCTTCTTATAAGATCTTTGTTAAGATTTTCATAATAAAATATACATTAATTGAGTACATAAAAAGAAGCATAAATTTCTTTAATGTCTATTGAATTCAGAATTTTTATTCTATTCTATTATCGAGTTCGTTTAATCTATTTTTTTCATTTTTGAAGATTCATCAACCCCAACCCTATAAGTTGGATACTCCATCAAGGACCACCATGGTGAACAGCACAGAGAAGAATCGGAAATGGTGCCGGAGCAGTTGTGGGGAAACTACGGGTTCACTGACGACAGGGGCATCGCCAGACAAGTCAACTACGTCGCTGACCATGCCGGATTCAGAGCTCAGGTCAAGACCAACGAACCAGGAACCGCCAAACCAGAATCCTGCCGCTGTTCGCATGATCTCCAACGATCCTTACCCAGGGGAGCAGCTCAACCCTACGTTTCTCGACCCAAATGAACCACTTGAACTTTCTGCTGATCCTGTCCTCGGATTGAATGCCGGATATGGTTATGGAGTTAATGGATATGAACATGGATCCGGCAGAAATGGTCTTTTGGATATGATTAATGGAGTATGGAAATGGGTATGGATATGGATCCGGCATGGAAAATGGACGTTCTTTGGATATATGATTATGGAGTTTAATGGGATATAATGGATATGGATCCGGCAGAAATGGTCTTGGATATGGATATATGGAGTTGAAAAATACGTTCTTTGGGATATAATGGATATGGATCCGGCAGGTATGGCGTTGGATATGAAAACCTTGGCTATGGACGTCCTTTGGGATATAATGCAGGATATGGTGGTATCGTCAACTACGGCGCCCCTTTAATAGGTGGGGCTATAAGAGGTTACGACAGTCGATTTGTCAACGTGGCTTAATACTTGCAAAAATTACGACATTATTGTTTTGGAATTTCTCTCATTGATTTATTGTTTCTATTGGGCATTTGAAACTTTTGTTATTTAACTTGGTAAAAAAAGAAAATAAATGATGTATTTTCATTAAATGTGACTATATTTATTTGCAGTAATAATCTCACAAGAATATTTATAATTTTAAATGAATCATTGTTAAAAAGTTTTATAATTAGTAAACTTTTATATTTAGTTTAGTTTGAACCATAAACTTTTTAACCCGAAACTATTGATTTTTTAAATCACGTAATTCATCAAGAATATAATTTTATCATTCTTTTAAAAATAAATATTAAAAGCATTTTTCCTTATACATGCACACAATCACAATATGCATAGCATTTACTTTTGAAAACCACAATAATCTTAATAATTGGTTTTCTTGAAGATTTTTAATGTGTTGTCAGCATTATTTTTTTTAAGTTCTCAACCAAACCTTTTAATTAATGGAATTACGATGGAACTAAATTTTTTTAATTTGAATGTATTTAAAATGTTTATTATTTTTTATTTTATATATTTATGATATTTTACAATAAAAAAAAAAAATTAGCATTATAATTTGTGAAGATTTTCTAATGAATGACAAATACAAAATTCTTGCAAAGTTACTGGATTCATTTATAAGGGGTAGTTGTCAATAATGAGGCCTGATGGCCGGGTTTACACAGAAACCACAGGTTTCTCCGAGACCAGTTGTCAAATTATGAGTTTTTGGCTGAATACACTTTAAACCATAGATCCCGGTGTAATACGTCTGTAGAGCATCGCAAGGAAGGCTGACAACCAAGTTTTGTTCAATGAAATTATTTGTAGTTGAGTTTTACTGAATTTTCTTTTTTTTTTTTTAATATATTTTCTCCTTTCTAGTAACAAAAACATCTCAAAATTAAAAAGTTGCTTTTTTTATATTTTCAATATTTCTCTAAATTGAAAACATGATGACTTTTACCTTTTAACAGCCTGAAACCACATACAAGAAAAAAACCACATAAACCACATAAAAAGAAAACATCTAAACCACATAAAAAGAAACCCATAAAAAGAAAACCACATAAAAAGAAACCACATAAAAAGAAAGCATCTCCTGTCTGAAATCTGTCAGTAGGTATATAGCCTTGGCCCACCATGTGGAGCTACAGCGCCATTGAAGAATTTGTCAAATAATATTGTTAATATGTGTCAAAGAGCAATAAACCCATAAAATTTAAATTTAATGTATGCTATGCGTGATAGGACATGTTACGACAAAATATTTACCTAATCTAATTTTTAAAATATATTTCGTTTTTAGAAAAAAATTTGTTAATTAATTTTCCAGTCACAATGAAAAGAATTTCAAAAGTTTTATCTGAATCCTGAAGAATTATTTGTATCAATAAAAAGATAGACTTTTAAATTAAAAAAAATTAAGTGGTGGCATAATTGTTGAAGATTAATGTTTTTAAAATGACTTTACCTAAATAAAATTTTTATTTAAATTGCTTACATTTCAACCTAAATAATTAATTAAATTAAAATAAAATAAAAAGGATAACACAGTTAACATGAAAAATGACGACACTGAAATACTAAATACAATATTTGAAAGTAATATGCTTTTCAATAATATAAAGAAAACTCAATTTTTTAAGTTATTGTATTTGAATAATTTAAAATAAGCCAAATTACTTGAATGACTTAAAATAAGTTTTTTGTGCACAAATTATCAGACCATGCATAAATCATTCAAAACTGTCATGATATTAAGAAAATGAAAAATTAAGTGAAATGTAAATCGTTTATTATAATTTCCGCTAATCATTAAATGTTTACAAAGAATATGATTTAAAATATTAATAATCTAATGGTTAAAAGATTAATATTGTAATTATTCTGATATTCGTAATAAGTTAAACTTTAGCGTTGGCGAAATTAGCATAATCATTTTTTTGTCGAATAATTCCATTGAAATTTGTTAGTTGTTGCCAAAATCTGTCCAATTTGAAATAATGTTCATCTTTTATGTTTTTTTTTATTTTAAAAAAAATAAAAAAAACGCATTTAAATATTTATTTTTCGGTTTTATTTACGTACGTATCTTTTCTGAACTTTATTTTACATTTGGGAAATGTTTTTAATATTTTTGTACATTTTAATGAAAGGGTCGTGAATTTTTATTAAAAACTGCGCTCACATTTTTCATGACGAATTCCATAGTTTGGAGTAATGGACTTTGTCTGGATTTCATTTAAAATGGCGCAAACGACATAGTTTTATAATATTTATAAAAGCTAAATTATCGTTATATTAACTGCTACTGAATATTTCTTGGTGATTTTATATTTTTTTCTCCTTTTGGTATTTGCAAAAACATCTCAAAATTAAAATTCTAAATTGGAATGACAAATGATGAACTTTCAACAAAAATGAAACACTTAACTTTTTCATTAGTACATGTAAAATTACACATTAGCCATAATAAAAAAATAATTCAATTATATTTCAGCATGCTTTCATTCAACTATATTCAGCATGCTGAATATACTCATTCAGTTATATCGAATTCAATTGTATCGAATGTCTATACAAATTGGAATACATTAAAACAAATTCCCCAAGACATCACCGAAATTTTAAGCCACCACCTAAATATTATATATATATATATAATATATATATATATATATATAATATATATATTATAGCCCTAATATATATATATTATATATATTAAATATATATATTATAGCCCTAATATATATATATATATATATATATATATATATAATAGGTATGATGAGCTAACTACAGGCTAGAAATTAATTCAGGAGGTAAATGCTTACTGCCTGATGTAATTCTTTAAATCTTATGGGTGAAAACATAACATATCCTTAATGAACCCTAGTTAATGTTAAATACATACGGACATATCATTAATTTAAAGGATTTCATTGATAAGATTTAAACATTTTCTTAAGGAAAATACGCTTGTTTATTGATTGCAATGGTAAATGAAAGAAGGATTCTGAATAACTCAGGGAACATCTTTATTATTTCGAGGATTTTTTTTTTTTTTTATTCTGAAGATTAAACTAATAATATTTTTACTTCTAATACATTTAACTTATTTTTATTATTTTAATTTTCTTTACTTAGCTTAGTCTTAAAACTCAGTGCTATTAAAAGAAACATTTCATTGTAATTAATTAAAATTTTATTAATAAAAATATGCTTACTTGTTATAGATTGTTCACGAACACTGTATGAAGGGTAATCGAAAACTAAGGAGGAAATGTTTATTTTGAATTATTTTTTATTCCGAGAGATTTTAAAAACTTCCCTTGAATTTCTTACATAATTTATTTAAATCTCCTTTTATCAATATGCCACATAACAACTACTTACAAATTTCTCAAAGGATTTAAATTTCAGTATTTTATATTTTTTTACTAAAATATAAAATACTGAATTATTTTATTTATTTTATATTTTATATTTTAGTAAAAATATAAAGGATTTAAATTCAGTATTTTATATTTTAGTAAAAAAAATATAAAATACTGAATTTAAATCCTTTATATTTTTACTAAAATATAAAATAAAATAAAAATATTTTAATAAATTAATATTTTATTTTATTTTATATTTTGTATTTATTACTAGGGGTTTTGATAGCCGAGTGGTTTAGGGGCCTGATTAACCTGTGGCACTCGGTGCCACAGGTTTCAGGTTCTGAGACCCGGCCGTGTCATGGATGTTTGTAGTGGTTCGAATCCGCTTGAAACCGTAGGTCCCGGTCCTAATAGGATCGTAGAGCGTTGCGGGGGCATTGTTACTCCTCGTCCGTGGCTTATCAAACAACACGCACCTCTCGGGTGGTGCTGAGTGACCATAAAGTGAGGCATCAAAGACAGCTGTCTAAGTGTTTGCCAGTTGCATTAAAAAATATACATTTTTTACTATTTATTATATATAAAGTTTTTTATTTATTCCACAAATTCATTTAGTTTCATCAACAGATATAGTTGATTTGTATATTATGTATAAAATTAAAGGGACAGTTTGAAATGCAAACATTTACTTTTTCTTAATCTAATTATTTCCACCTATAATAAATGTTTTCTTAATTTTGGATAAACTTTAGAGATACTTTAATAGCAAATAAAAAAAAATTATAAAAGAAAAGAAGACGAAAAGAAAAGGAAATATTCTTAATATTTTAAGGCATTAAATTATTTTGAAATAAATTTAAATATAAGCTTATTGAGGTAATTTATTTGATAAAATAAAATATAATGCTAATAGTGAATAATATATGTGGTTTTCAAATGTAAAGATTTCGCCCTGACGTTATTTGTCACTAGAATAGTGGTTGTCTGAAGGTACGCCCCAAAAGATTTCCATGTGTCCTCTCTACCGTTCCAGAAATATGTGACCAGATATAAAAATAAATATACCTACTACATAAAAAGAAATATAGTTACTCTAATTATAAAAAGTTAAATATAGTTATATTTTGTCAATTTCCTTATTGTAAAGATTCTTTATTTATAAACAACTAAATTTTCATGTATTCTTTAAATTCTATTTTTGCATAGTGCGTTGATGCTACTCAACTTGAAATACTGTCATATACAATTATTAAGATTAGTTAATTTAAGATTAATTTTTTGTTATACAATTATTACTTATTTAAAAATTTTGACAATGACAATATCGGCATGTGTTTGATTAATAATACTTCCAGAAGTTGTTTAATAAATTTCAATTCTCTTAATTAATATTTCTCTACATTTTTCTGAAAATCACAAACAAAATTTCTCACATAAGAAACTTGAATATGAATTATTATGATATTTTTAATCATAATGAATGTGTTAATTAATGGAATAAACTAAAGATTTGTTTTTAATAATAAAGAAGGTTAGAAATTCTTAAAAAAAAATTGATAAAACAAACATGATAGGCTGAATTTGAAAATGAAAGATTCTGTGTCTATTCCGAAGAGGCCAAATATAAATCATTAGGCCAAGGTGTCCTTTCGTTGGAATTCGTAAATTATCTTGAATGTGAATAAGATGAATGAATCTAGTGAATTATTCATCTTGAATCTCTAACAATTCATACCGAAACTCCATCCTTGGAGGTATTCGTCGAAACATGGTGCGGTAAAATATGACCCTGCTCCCATACATCTGCCATTGCAGTAACAAATGATTTAGAATTCTTGAAGCTGTGAAACAATATTTACTTTAGCGAGATAATTTTTTTTTTTGTGTGAAGATTTTTTAAAAATTGTTTCCTTCCTGAAGTCGAAAAATTTAAAAGAAATTATTTAACTAGCAAAGATAATTACAAATTTTTCCATAATAGTATTATATTATTTAATATTTGAAGATAAAATTAATATTTGATAATTTGATAATAAATGCATTTCATCTCCATTAAATAATTAAAAAACACGAAGTATATCCGCTTTAAAACATTTGAACCTTTAAAAATATTTTGTGAACTCTAATTGTTTTATTATATTATCTCTTTTAAATTCATACAAAACAAAAAAAAAAATTCATTATATTTAAATCTGAAGACAAAAGAAAAATGGGGTTACATTGTTATGAAATGAATTTTAAAATTGCGAGAAAATTGTAAAAATATTTAAGGCATTTTATAATGACACATTTAAGCAAAAAATAACTTAAATTTGCTACAATTACCGCTCAAAAATGGACTGCATCAACCAACTATTTACTTTGAGGAACACTAATCCATATTAATCCACTTCCGTCGCTCAAAAGGCGAAACAATGTCAAGTTTACGACCTAAAAAAAGAAGAAAGTCTTTAAGGTTTTTCTTCTTTTGAATTTTTCAAAAGTATAAATACGCTGGATAAAGCATAGCACTTCACTCTTGGTCATAACAAGAAACATCTAAAGTAAGTTTAAAAAAAGTTTTTTAATTTTTTGAAATTCATTTTTAACAATAATTACGATTTCATATTATTTTAAATAAAATATCACCATTAGCCATAATAAATAATAAATAATAAAATATCACCATAAGCCACCATTTTTTTTATTTTGTAAGTCCTTGATATTAAACATCAAAATATATTTATATTTTACAATACCTATGTGCATATAATAAGGGCAAGTACTTCAACCAATGAGAAAAATAGATTGTCTTTGACATGCCTTTTGGCTGTGGAACTACATTATTCTTAATCACTATATTATTTTATATATTTGTTAATCTCTTTATCTTAGAAAAAGGCAGTGTTGTGCCCGTGTGGCATCGCAACCCCACATATGGCATTTGGGAAATTCGCACTAACATATTATCCCTTTGAACCCTATGAAAAATACTTTCCAGTCTATGCTTATATGCAGGATACATGCCAATTTTGTACGCATTATTGTTTATTGTGACAATTGTTTAAAAGAAAACAGAAAACTTTCTAGTGGTGTCAACACAAACATAAATCAATCACCCTCACACATAATGGAATTAATATTTTCATGTAATTTCTTTTTGTCGCATTGGATATGGATAACTAAAGTTTCTTATATTGCGTTAATAAATTAACTTAGAGCTAGTGGGTTTTTATTTATTATTTATAAATATATATAATTATTTATTATTATTATTTTTATATATGTTTATTTGTTGCATGTTTATATTTTATGCTATTTTATATATATTGAAGTATTTTCATAAACACTAAGTGAGGTTACATTCCTGAATTCAAATTTGTATAAAGTTTTATATTACGTAAAACCTCTTCAGGCACGCTATTTTTACACCTTTCGGGAAATAAAAGTTTTTAATAGTTACATTTTTAATAGATTATGTACCTTATTATTATACTGTATACTGATTTTAAAATTATGCTTGATACTTTATATGTACTTTAACATACAAGATGTGGACACTTACAGTACTAGTACTTTTATTTGACATCCATAAAAAAACCTGGAGATTAAAATGTTGAAAATCTGCGTTATGTATTCCTAAATATGTTGATGCAAATTATAAATATATTCATTTTATATTCATTTTTTCCAGATGTTTGTTTTAGCAGTATTATCTTGCATTGCACTGGTTCAGTCCGATGGCGTGAGTATTTTACTTATCATCATTTTCATAAGAGAAAACATTTGTCATGCATTTGTCCTTTAATACCACTGTAAACTTACTTCTTAAGATTTCTCTATAATCATTTTACTTACAAAAAATTTATTCATTTTTTTGCTTTTGTTTTATTAAAAATAAAACAAATATTTTATCCGTGTATCAAAAAATTAACATAATAAAAGTAAAATAATATTGAATATTTTAAAATTGGTCTATCTAACGAAGAGACAATTGATTTATTAATACAAAACCACTTGAAATATAATAAATATTTTTGAAATGAACTTCTAAATTGTTCTATAATTAAAGTACAGTTACTTAATTTATACTGTCCAAATGAATTACACTTTTTTTTGTATTTAATAATGGTCGTTTTTTTTCAAAAAATAATATAAAAAGAAAGATTTTGTATGAAATAACAAAAACACCTATAAGTATAATTTTATTGGTAATAAGATATTTTAATATTAATACAATTTCAAAGTTAGTTTCGTACCAACGTATAATTTAAAATTATTATAAATTTTACGACCCTAAGCAAAAGTTTTACAATTTCAAAAAAAAAAAAAAAAAAAAAAAAAAAAAAAAAACTATGCATGTAAAGTAAATTTTTAAAAGTAATTATTTGCATGTTTACAATAATTCATAAAACAATTAATCATAAAAGTATACCTATAATTTAAAAATATATGTATCGCTATAAAAAACAAATTATAATATATCAGGTTGGAAAAGCTACTTCGCTAAATTATTTTTGATAAAAAAGTTGTTTTCAATCGATATAAAATTATTCAGCGAACAAATGTATATAACAAACTTAAAATGCATTTTCTACAAAAATATGTTTTAATTTAAGTATATAATATTTACAGTTTCACCAGCCTCAACCTTATAAATTTGGTTACTCGATCAGGACAAACATGGTGAGCAACACAGAGCTGAATCCGGAAACGATGCCGGAGCAGTCGCAGGGAAGCTACGGTTACACTAATAACAAAGGAATCGCCCGACAAGTAAACTATGTCGCTGACCATGCCGGATTCAGAGCTCAGGTCAAGACCAACGAACCAGGAACCGCCGACCAGAACCCGCCTCTGTCCAAGTCATCTCCAACGACGACCCTTACTCCAGGGGAGCAGCTGAATCCTATGGTTATGGAGGATATAGTAACCAAATGAGCGGATATGGAAGATACAGCAATGGCTACGGTAATCAAATGGGCGGATATGGTGGATACAACCGTGGATATGACAATCAAATGAGTGGATATGGAGGATATAACAATGGATATGGTAATCAAATAAGTGGATATGGAGGATACAACCGTGGATATGATAATCAAATGAATGGATATAGAGGATACAACCGTGGATATGATAACCAAATGAAGGAATATGATGGATACGACAGTGGATATGGAGGTTATGAAGCTGGAAATCGGGGATACGGTTACGGAAATGTCAATTATGCGGAACAACTAAAGGTGGATCTATTAAAGGTTATGATAGTCGATTTTCAAACTTGGCGTAGCTAATTTAATTTTTAATTCAATAATATTGTAATGTTAAATTTAGTTTTCTAACTAAATTTAATCCATCAGTATATCGATCTCACCAGATTGTATGCAATATTTTCAATGTCTGTGATATTCATTATAAATGAAAAATAAACTTGTATTCTTATAAATCGGTGTTCGTTCTTTATTTTTGATATTTTCCTATGAAGTAGGGTTATGTATATGTTAAATTATTATTAGCATTCTACTTTAATGGAAGTCTTTATTATATTTGTTTTTATTAAATCTGTAGTAGACATAATAATAGTTTTTACATTTTGTTCCCTTTGTAAATACTTTTTTAAAACACCTTTAAATAAATTCTGGAAAAATCTGGTTCTTCTTTAATATAAAGCTTGAATATGGGGGAATAGTTTATAAAATCAATAACAAGTTAAGGAAATGCTCTCCCTATCTCTTTAAATTCCAATAATTGCGAAATAGTGACTTTGTGCATTTTAACATTTTTATTTAATGAAATACAGTTCATTATTTTATTAGAACTTTTCTTAAAATTTAACTTTTTGAAATTTTTAAAATTTAAAAATTACGTTTATATTTTATTTATTTAGAAACAGAATGCAAATTGAAAATATATTTACAAATTTAAATATTTTTTTAAAAGTCAGTTAAATCATTTAAAAAAAAATTTTTAGATAATTATTTTATCTATTGGTATAAAAAATAAAAGTGAACAAACTTTTAAGCTAAAATGGCAGTAGTTTAAATTAAATTTAAATAACACAAGTAATTCTTAAGGTACATTCTTAAGTTCCGAATCTTTCAACTGATCAGCATTCTTATATATGCAGTTTCCTCTTTATCTTCAAAGTGAAAGTGCTGTTTTTATGGATGTTATTTTTGATTGAATGTTACGAGGGGTCATAATTACGCTCAATATCTGAAAATATAAGGGTTAACTAAACTAATTTACTGTTTACTGTATACTTAAACTTCCTAATACTTCTACACTCCTGTCCATAAATTAAGGATAATGAAGTTCAGGCAAAGAAAGAGACAGAAGTAAAACAAATTTGACTTATTTGTAAAGTATATTTATTAAACAAAAAGGTAAAGAGCAAAAAAGATGCTATATGTTTGACATAATTAGTAAAAATTGCGATTTTTACTCCTGGAGCAAATTAAAAAAAAGAACCTATTTACAAAAAACAGTACAACATGGTTAGTATGATGTTTAATATGGAGTATGTCTCCCGGACGATGCAATACATGCCTTACAACGCCTAGGCATGCTAAGTATCAAATTATCAATCTGATCTTGGGGAATATTACACCACTCATCAAGCAATACCCTCCGAAGTTCCGGTTGACAGGTGGCAGGGGGTTGACGGGCTGCAATTCGTCGGCCAAGCATATCCCCACATGCTCTGTGGATTCAAGTCCGCTGAGTATGCTGGCCAATCCATACGGGTGATATCCTCAAATTGAAGGCATTCGTCTACAATGTTTGCACGGTGAAGACGGCCGTTGTCATCCATAAACAGAAATTCAGCACCCATGGCGAACCCTGAAACAAACGTACATGTTGTTCCAGAATGACATCCCGATAGATGTGGCCTGTCATCGTTACACTCTGAACATGCAGGTCAGTTCTGGAACCAAGAATAATTCCTCCCCAAACGGGCCATCCTGCACCACCGTAACGGTGTCGTTCAATGGTGTTCTCTTGGTGGTAACGGTACCTGCCGCTCTCCATATGAAAGTCCGGCGAGAATCAGACTGCAAACTAAACCTGGACTCGTCGGAAAACATCACACCAGACCACTAATGCGGTGTCCACAATGCATACTCTCTACTTCAGGTTAATCGCAGGTGACAATGAGTTGCGGTAAGGGAACACATCTGACAGGCCTACGATCATATAGACCAATGTGGTCCCTAAGCGTCTGTACACGGTCTGCCTTCAAACTGTCGTATCGGTAGCTGAAGAGAGCTGACGAGACAGGTCTGATGCTGTGCTCTGTCTGTTTCTTTTGGCAGTAACTGCTAAATACCGGTCCTCATTCGGCGTTGTAACTCGGGGCGACCTGTGCTGTAACATCTACTCACTTTACCATCATCTTGGAATCGTTGCCAAAGCCTGGAGATGGCACTCTGGGCGATTCCAGTTCCTCGGATACTTCCTGCTGGGTACGTCCACATTCCAGTCATCCGATAATTCTACCACGTAAAAAATCATCCAAATGCTTCCTTTGTGCCAGAACTACGCGGTTATTGCACTGAAAGGCTTTAAAGCGCTTGTGAACAATTTTACTTCTTTGCCACCATTCCATATATACCCCTCTCTTACACTCTCGTCATTGTGACGTACTATCCGCGCCATCTGGTGGTTTCCTGTAATTTGCATATTCTTCTTCAAGATGTGTGTGATAATTCTACAGGTGAAATATTTATTTTAGATTTCAATTTCTGTGGGATTCTGAATTATCCTTAATTTGTGGACATGTGTGTATTTCAGACTTTTTGTTAAATAAGAAATTATTTCATAGAAAAATGCATTTTCATCAAATAGACTAAATCTATTCGAATATATCTATACATCAAAACTATTATACCGATCACATATTTCGAATATATCTAAACATGAAAACTATTATACCGAATACATATTTCGAATATATCTATACATCAAAACTATTATACCGAATACATATTTCGAATATATCTATACATCAAAAACTATTATACCGAATACATATTTCGAATATATCTATACATCAAAACTATTATACCGAATACATATTTCGAATATATCTATGTACCAAAACTAATCAAATATATCTATACACCAAAACTATTATACCGAATATATATTTCGAATATATCTGTATACCGAAACTATAAAAGGAAATATACCAAAACTATTCGAATGTATCTATATACCAAAACTATTCGAATGTATCTATATACCAAAACTATAAAAAACAAATATGCCAAAACTGTTCGAATATATCTATATAGCAAAATTATAAAAAAAATGTAACAAAACTATTCGAATTTCTATTTCGAATAAACATAACTTTCCTTGGTTATAGAAATATTAATGGACGCCATTTGTCACTTAAAAATAATGATGAAAAATTAATAGAAAAAGAATTAAAAGATAAGAAATTGAGGGGGAGAAATTAAAGATTTTGAGTTTTTCACGCTTCAATTATATCTATGCCGATTTTTCATTTATATTCAAAAACAATTATTTAAACAATCAGATTAAATTTTTAAAAAGGCGGAAATGAATTTTCAGTAAAATTTCAATATTTTTTTCACAAAATATTTCCGATACTATCCATATTTAAATAAAATGTCAATAACTGTCAACTTGCCGGTTCTGAGGTTTGGTTTAAAATCGATAAATTTTCTCTAATCAGGCACTATGCATATGCAATGCAGATTTTTGAAATTTATAAACTTTAATCTGTATTTAATCTCACTTGTGTTTCGGAAAAAAAATGATACTATCAAATTCACACCCTAAAAACGAAATTGCTTCATAATAATGGCTGATCGTTTGATTATTTGCATGTATAAAAAACTGGCATGTAACATGAGCTTTCATTCTAAGTTGAACCAAGAAAACTGAATGTAAGTAAAATATTTTATCTTTTTATTTCCAGCTGCAACTAAAACCTATAATCAGCCTTTAAATAAAATTAAATTTCCTCGTTTATTATAAAGGTTTCTTATACTTTTAACTGAGGTATTTAACTATTGATAGCAACTATAAAATAGTTATCTTTTTAATGTTTGATATGAATAACTGTATACGAAGATTTTGATTTTCAATGTCGGGAATAGTTAACCTGAAGTCAATTGGGTCAACAACGATGTGACTGCAATTTTATTTGAATAATACAACTTATACAATTATGCATACTGTTATATTGATGGCATAATCATAAAATACATATTTTTTAATTTTTAACTTATAAAGCTGTTTTTTGGTATATATGTAAGATATTATGGTAACTGTTAATATTCAAATAATAATTATAAATATGCCATAAATTTTATTGGTGTGTTCAAGCCAGACATTTTGACTTAACAGCTAGAGAACTACCCCTTTGTAGGAGGAGGATGTAACATGGGATGGCTTCTGAACCTAGGGCTGTGTAGCTCTCTGCCAGTAATAAAGAAAAGAGTCAGGAGATTTAAAAGAGGACAGCACCTTGCGGGAGAACTTTTAAGGGTATCACATCTCCCGATTGCACGTCATATGGGAGAAACCGGGGAAAACTTCCACAAGGCAAACTGTGGATTCGGACCGGTATTAGACATATTGTCTGAACAGATTTGTGCAGTTTCAGAGACTACTGCAATGAGGACAGTGGATTCGAACCTTTATCCTTCCTGTACGCTAGCTGGACACATTGCCGTTGGACCACAAGTTGGACGCGTGGAACTTTATTAGAGGGTTATATTTGTAGCAGATCCAATGTTACCTATTGGTCGTCATGAAATTAGTCCGCTAGATTGCACCCAAATTTTTATCACACAATTAAAATAAAAACATATAATGTTTTTTTTTTTGTATGCTGTTGCCAATCAATATAATGTTTTTGTATGCTGTTTGCCAATTCTTGAGTACAACAATAAGGTTTCCAGCCTTCGTATTTATAAAGTATACGCCCAACCTAGGCATGAGATATTTGATACAGTTTTAATTGTCAGATTTTAAACCAAGCTGCTTTAGTTGTACAAGTATGCTGTTTAGTTGCACTGTAATCTTTTCTCAAGTAGCTCAGACCTGAATATGTAAATATAAATAAAAATAATTTCTGAAAGTTTTAAATGATATAAAAATACATGCGATAATTATTTGTCAGTATAAAAATTACTTTTATCTAATTATATTCCATTTCAAAATTATGTTTAAGTGAACGTGTTTTCCACGTTTCAATTTAGTAGTATTGCATATATTTAAAAAACAATAATTATCTAAATTTAGAATTCATTGCGTTTTCTTAGTACTTACGCAATATTTTTCTTTCAGATGTTTGTTATAGTAGTACTATCTTGCGCTGCCTTGGCAACCTCGAGCGGAGTAAGTAGCATATTTGTAAAAAAATTCTTAAATTCGATATGAAAATTGCACATATAATTTGATTTGCTGTTTTTCTTAATCATAAGTAATCTATGATTTTCAATTCAAAGAGTTGCTATAATTTCTCCCGAAAGTACTCCACAGCATATTACAATGTTTCTCAAAATGTGTAAAAAGTTTACCCTACGGTTAAAACGGAAGGATTAAAACAGGTCACGATGTTTTCTTCAGAGCAATGTACAAAACATAAATAAGTGAGAGATTAACAAAAGAATATGAAAGAGTCTTATAATGTAGCAATGTTTTATTCTTATCAACTAAAAATATCTAACAATTAATCTTTTAATGATAAATGTAAGCTTAATAAATCTATAAAATTAAAAAAGTGATAAAACGTTGTTTTCATAATAGCGTATTTATTCAGTCATGAATGTTTTTACTATATTATATACTTATAAATTTCTTTTTCTTAATTCTTAATATTCTCATCAAATAAAAAGATAGCAAAAGCAGGCTATCATTATTTTTATGATAGCTCGAACAAAACACTTCATTATCTTTGCAGTTAAATATTAAAACTGTTGTTAATGACTGTTACATTTCGATGAAATCGATCAATTACATATATAAATAATTATTTTTATAAAATCCTTAACTTTAAATTAAAAAAATTGTGCCTGTCATCTATATATCTAAACATATACTTTACTGTAGGTCCGTTCTAATTAGACTAAACTGTGCAAAAAATGACCGTAGAGCGACAAGCCAAACCAAATCTAAAAATACTCTTGTAGGAGAGTATTTTCTACTATAATTTAAAAACTATAAAAACAATTCATTTTATTTTAAAAGTTATAATTTCCTTTCCAAATGTTCGTCTTTAAATGCTATAAAAATTTTATTAATTATTTCTTTTGAAAAAAAAAAAATGTAGAAAATTTACCGTAAAATTTTTCAACTTATTTTTCAAATTAACTCTATTAAATTTTTAAAAATTTTATAGAAACAGATTTCAGGACAGAAAAATTTTAAATATTAGATTTTTTAAAGTTAAAATGAAATTTTATTCAGCCAATTTATATTATTTAAGCGAGTTATGTAAAATCTAAAACCTTTAAATTTCGAACAGACATTTTTTTCTTATAAATTTATCAATGCTGAAAATGTTATAATACCTGCAAGTACATTGATACAATAAAATGATTTAATTTGATATTCAATGATGAAAGTTTGAGAAAAGGATAAAACAATTTCTTCTAAAATTGGATACCCAAAAGTACCAATGCTCTAATCTTCTTTTTTTAACATTAAATTTGAAATGCTAAAAACTTATCTCAAGAAAATACCATATATAAGAATAATATAAATCATTAGTAGTTTTTATTTCTCCGTCTTAATATATTATTTATAATCTACTTACGTTTACTTTTATGAAATCAAAATATATATATATATATAGGTTAATTTGCTTAATTAGAAATAATGCATTATTATATTTTATCGCATCAACAAAGCTCTCTTAATTGTACGAATTGAAAATAAGTTACACAAGTATAAGTTATGTCAGATATTCATATAAACAATGCTTATATTAATTGCTCTAATTAAATATTTTTTTTACTGAATTTTAATTCAAATTTATTACTTAATATACTGCTATACTATAAAATAAACAATTTATTTATGAGAAATCACTATTAAAAGGTTACAATACGAAATTTTGGTTTAAAAATTAGAATCTTTACACTTTATATAAATAAAATTTCAATCATGTAAGAAAAATAAACAAATGTTATTTATATAAGATTTTTGTTAAGAATTTCACAATAAAACATATATTAATAGAATGCATAAAGGGAAGCACGATATTCTTTAATGGCTATTGAATTCAGAATTTTTTTATTTTTTTCTATTTTTCGATATGTTTAATCTATTTTTCTTTTTTGAAGATTCATCAACCCCAACCCTACAAGTTCGGATACTCCATCAAGGACCACCACGGTGAATAACACAGAGAAGAATCCGGAAACGGTGCCGGAGTAGTTGTAGGAAACTACGGTTTCACCGACGACCAGGGCATCGCCAGACAAGTCAACTACGTCGCTGACCGTGCCGGATTCAGAGCTCAGGTCAAGACCAACGAGCCAGGAACCGCCAACCAGAATCCTGCTGCTGTCCACATGATCTCCAACGATCCTTACTCCAGGGGGCAGCTCAACCCTACGTTTCTCGACCAAATGAACCTCTTGAACTTTCTGCTGATCCTGTCCTCGGACTGAATGCTGGATATGGATATGGATCTGGCAGAAATGGTCTTGGATATGGAAACCTTGGCTATGAACGTTCTTTTGAGATATAATGTAGGATATGGATCCGGCAGGTATGGTGTTGGATATGAAAATCTTGGCTATGGACGTTCTTTGGGACATAATGGAGGATATAGAGGCATCGTCAACTACGGCGCACCATTAATAGGTGGAGTTATTAGAGGTTACGACAGTCGATTTGTCAACGTGGCTTAATACGTACCAAAAATTACGACATTATTGTTTGGAACTTGTCTCATTGGTTTATTGTTTGTATTGGACATTTGGAAACTTCTGTTATTTACTTGGAAAAAAAAAAAAAAAAATAAATGTGGTATTTTCATTAAATGTGTATATTTATTCCCTTTAAAATCTCACAAGAATTTTTATAATTTTTAATGAATCTTTCTTAGAATGTTATTGATTAGTATGCTTTGTAGATAATACTCTAATTTAATTTCTAAGAAACCATGAAAATTCTTAACACTAAACTAATGATTTTTTTAAGTCTTACTGTTTGGGCACAGTAACATCAATAGATAGATTTTAAAATAAAAAATTAAGTGGTTGCATAATTGTTGAAGGCTAATGTTTTTAAAATGTATTTCCCTAAATAAAACTTTTTTTATTTAAATTGCTTACATTTCAACCCAAATAATATAACAAATTAAAATAAAATTGAGGATATAGCACAGTTGACATGAAACACAACACTGAAATACTAAATACAATATTTGAAACTAACATACTTTTGAATGATATAAAGAAAACGCAATTTTTAAGTTATTGTATTTGAATAAGTTAAAATACAACAAGTAAATTAGTAAAATTAAAATGTCAAATTAGTTGAATGTTTTAAAATAAGTTTTTTGTGTAAATTATCAGAGCATGCATAAATTATTCAAAACCATCATGATATTGGGATAAACGAAAAATTAAGTGAAATGTAAGTCATTTATTATAACTTTCTAGTCATTAAATGTTTACAAAGAATATGATTTAAAATATTAATAATCTAACTGTTAAAAGATTAATATTGTAATTATTCTGATATTCGTAATAAATTAAACTTTAGGTAATTGAAATTAGCATAATCCTAGTTTTTGTCGAGCAATTCGATTGAAATTTGTTAATTCTTTCAAAATCTGGTCATTTGTATATATTGTTTAACTTTTATGTTGTTTTTCTTTATTTTAAAAATAAAATGAAAAGTATTTTCATATTTATTTTTGGTATTATTTACTTATATACATTTTTCTGGGCCTTATTTTAAATTTGAGAACATGTTTTCATTGCATTCACATCTTTTGCAACATTTCAAGGAAGCCTGTACATTTTCTGGACCTTATTTTTTTAGCAAATGTGTTTATTATTACAAAATTTACATTCCCATCTTTGCGTGGCGAATTCCTTGGTCTAGAGTTGCCTGTACATAAAGGAAAAGTTAAGCGAAAAAGCTGCATATAACTTACTGATACGTTTTTCACAACTGCTAGCGATCAAACTTGAGGTAGAATTAGAGCAGGTACAGACACTCTGTGGGCAATCTTTGGATTGTATTATAAAGTCAAGTGTTATTTTTTTTTAAATATAAATAGTATATACAATATGTATGAAAGGTGATGATAAACGAACAATCTGTCCTTCCTTGTGCTACTGTGTCGAAAAAATAAGACCAATTTTCAATTTAAGATTCCGGGGCTTATGGCATTTCAATTTTTTTTTCTTTTTAGGATGCCGGCACTGTCTTGACATCTGTGTGAAATTTGACGTCAAAACATTCATTAGTGTTTGAGTTACGCTTGGCTTTGATCCACATCTAATATCCATCCATCCACATCTTCCATTGCAGTAACAAATGATCATCAGAATATTAGCGATTGAAAAACAATATTTACTTTAGTCAGATAATTTTTTTTTATTTAAAGGTTTTTTTTTTTAAAAATTTGTCCTTGCTGACATCGAAAAATGTAAACAGAAATTATATAACTAGGGGCATGAATGGCCGATTGGTTAACACTCTGGCGCTCGGAACCCACCGGTTTTGGGTTCGATGCCCTGGATGTTTGTAATAGTTCGGAATCCACTTTAAACTGTAGGTACCCGTTTAACACGACGTAGAGCGTTGAGGGGGTACTGTTACTTCGCGCCCGTAGCTTATCTCAAAGCTACACGCACCTCCTGGGTAGTGCTAAGTGAGTAACATCAGTGCAGCGCTTGCCTTAAGGCATCAAAGACAATTGTCTAAGTGTTTGCCAGCTGCATTAGAAACAAAAATAAATAACAAAGATAGTTAAAAATATTTCATAATAGCATTATATCATTTATTCACAAATATCAGAAAATATATTTAATTTACTAATACTTAAGGAAAAATAATTGAATTACATTTCATCCCATTAACAATTAAACACACTTATGAATTAATATCTGCTTTAAAATATTTGAATTTTTATAAATTATTTTCTGAATTCTAATTGTTTTATTATATTCTTTCTTTTAAATTCGTACTTAACTAAAAAAAAACTTATTCCGTTTAAATATGTAAAAAGAAATGAAAAAAAATGGGGTTATATTCTTATGAAATGTATTTTAAAATTGCGAGAAAATTATAAAAATATTTAAGGTATTTTTATAATAACACGTTGAAGCAAAAAATAACTTTCATTTGCTACAATTACCGCTCAAAAATGGATTGCGTCAGTCAATTATCTACTTTGAGGAACACTAATCCTTATTAATCTACTTCCGTCGATCGAAAAGGCGAAACAATGTCAAGTTTACGACCTAAAAAGAGAAGAAAGGTTTTACAACTTTTCTTCTTCTGAATTACATTCAAAAGTATAAATACGCGTGACAAAAATATAGCACTTTAGTCTTGGTCATAACAAGAAACATCTAAAGTAAGTAAAAAGAAAAAACTTTTTAAAATTTTTTTACACTCATTTTTAACTATAATTATGATTAGATATTATTTTAAATATAATATCTTCACTTGTATATTTATAAGCCCGCGTTTGTTTAATAATTTCTTTATATTAAGTAACAAAATATATATTTTACAATAATATTCTTTCCTATGTGCATAAATTATGAGCAAGTTTTCAAACAATGAGAAAAATGTTTTATCTTGGAGATGTTTTTGGCTGTGAAATTACTTTATGCTTACTCTTTTATAATGAATTTCTCAGAAAATTCAATTCTGTTCCATTATGACAAAGCAATTCCAAAGATAGTATTTGGAAAATTCTCACCAACTTCTTATCTTTTGAAACCTACAGAAATACATACCAGCCTGCAGGTTTAATATTTTATACATAGGATAAATACGGATTTGTAAACATTATTGATGACTGTGACAAATGTTAAAAAGAAAACAGAGCTATTTCTAATTAATCTCAACACAAACTAAAAAATTAATCAATATCATATTGCAGGAATCAATATTTTCATGTAAATTCTTTTAGTAGCATTTATTATGGGTAACTGTAGCTTTTTATATTGTGTTAATTATATTAGAGGTAGTTCATGTTATTTTTATTAATTTTATTATATATATTACTGTTTATATGTGTTTATATGCTATATGTTTATATTATATGTTATGTTTTATTTAAATATAAGGAAATAACTTTCATAAATACTAAGCGAAGTTTCGTATTACATAAAACCTCGTCATGTACAATATTTTTACCCTAACTTTCAAAAAATTAAAATTATCGGTACTTACGTACTAACGGTACCTTAGCGACAGTTGCGCCAATAAAGAGCACACGCGCCAACCGCAGCTACAGATTTGGCTGTTTTTAAGTGGCACCGATCTACATTTTGTTCAAAAATTTTTGGAAACACTTTCTTTCAAAATATTTTTATTCCAAAAATAAAATATATAAAACACTTCATTTAAAATCAAAACGATTTCAAAATTCAAAACACTTTATTTAAACACAAATTAGTCTAAAACACTTTATTTAAACATAAAGTAGTTAAACGGAGTTTTAAGTCCCACACGATAAACACACTGACTGAAATTGCATTTCCAAAACTTACGTCCACCAAAATAAAGTTTCATGTCATGGGAATTGGGACATTTTCGTTGTTTTGGTAAAATATTTCGCTCCTTAAAAAAATAAAATTGCATCTTGTTCTGTTTCTGGCAAATCCCAAATACGCATTTTCGTAGCACTACAAAATGGCGTCAAAACTCAGCAAATCTGTAGCTGTTAGTTGGCGCCGCTTAAACACCACCAAATCTGTAGCTGTTGGTTTGGCGCCAACCAAACTGTAACCAACGTAAGTACCAACAACATATTTTTAAAAATTGCTTTATTTTTTAAATACTGCTTTTAAAATTATACATGATGATCTATAAGCAATAAACTTTAAGATACGTGATGTTGACATTTACAGTGCTATCATTAAACATTTGTTTAACATCCATAAAACCAAACAACGATAACGCATCCTTGAGATTAACATGTTGAAAATCTCCGTTATGTATTTCTAAATATATTGATGTAAATTATAAATATAATTTTTTTCAGATGTTTGTTTTAGCAGTATTATCTTGCATTGCACTGGTTCAGTCCGATGGAGTAAGTTTTCACTTTATCATTATTTATATAAGACATTTGTCATGCATTTGTTCATTAATACCACTGTAAACATCTTTAGTTATAAACTTTCTTTATAATCATTTTGCTTACAAAACATTTATTCATTTTCTTTTTGGTTTTATTAAAAATACAAAAATTAACATAATAAAAAGTAAAATAATATTGAATATTTTAAATTTTGTCTATCTAACGAAGAACCAACTCATTTATTAATACAAAACCACTTTAAAATATAATAAATATTATTTTAAATGAACTTTTTAAATTGTTCTACATTTAAAATAATCTATTTAATTCATACTATCTTATTGCACTACATTTTTGTTGTATTTAATAATACTTGACTTTTAAAAATAAATGAAAACTCTTGTATGAAATAACAAAAAAAAAACACCCTATAAGTGGAATTTTAATGGTAATAATATATTTTAATAGTAACTTGATATAATAATTAGTTTTGAGTCAATGTATAATTTTATATTATTACAAATTTTGTCATCCTCAGAAAAAGTTTCTGAAACTCAGTACAATGTATTTTCAGAAATGGGATCTTCAAAATACTATCTAACTATAGACTGTAAGTTTTAAAAAATAAATATTTACATGTTTACAATAATTTATAAAATAATTAAATCATAAAAGAATATTTAACAATCCTTCAAAATATACGTATCGCTAAAATAATTTAGAATATATACGAGGTTAAAAATATTATTTCACGAAAGATTTTCGTGATTAAAAAAAGTTATTTTCAATCGGTATTCATTTATTCAGAGAAAAAAATTTATATAATATTTTTAAAAAGTTTTCGCTATTAATAAATATGCTTTCTTATAATAATATATTACTCACAGATTCATCAGCCTCAACCCTATAAATTTGGTTACTCGATCAAGGACAAGCATGGTGAGCAACACAGAGATGAATCCGGAAACGGTGCTGGAGCAGTTGCAGGAAGCTACGGGTACACTGATAACAAGGGAATAGCCCGACAAGTAAACTATGTCGCTGACAAAGCCGGATTCAGAGCTCAAGTCAAGACCAACGAACCAGGAACAGCCAACCAAAATCCCGCTGCTGTCCAAGTCATCTCCAACGCCCCCTTACTCCAGGGGAGCAGCTGAATCCTATGGTTATGAAGGATATAGTAACCAAATGAGTGGATATGGAGGATACAACAATGGTTACGGTAACGAAATGGGCGGATATGGAGGATACAGCAATGGATACGGTAACCAAATGGGCGGATACGGAGGATACAACAATGGATACGGTAACCAAATGGTCGGATATGGAGTATACAGCAATGGATACGGTAACCAAATGGATGGATATGGAGGATACAACCGTGGCTATGAAGGCTATGGAGTTGGAAATCGGGGATACGGTTACGGAAATGTCAATTATGCAGAACAACTAAAAGGTGGATCTATTAAAGGTTATGATAGTCGACTTTCAAACTTGGCGTAGCTAATTTAATTTCTAATTCAATAATATTGTAAGATTAAATTTAGTTTTCGAACTAAATTTAATCCATCAGTATATTGGTTTCACCAGATTTTATGAAATGTTTTTCAATGTCTGTGATATTCATTATAATTGAAAAAATAAACTTGCTTTCTTATAAATCTGTGTTCGTTCTTTATTTTATATTTACCTACGAAATTGTGATATGTACAGTGAAATTATTATTAACATTCTAATTTAATGGAAACCTTTATTATTTTTTTTTGTTATATCTGTAGTAGACATAATACATTTTTTTAAATTTTTTTCCTTCTAATTTTTTTTTTAAAACTTCTTTAAAATAAATACTATAAACACCTGATTCTTCTTTAATATAAATCGTGAATATTATGGCCATAGTTTTTAAAATCAATTATAAGTTAAGAAAATGCTAAGTTTATCTCTTTAAATTCCAATAATTGCGAAATAGTGGCATTGTGCATTATAGCATTTTTATTTAATGAGATACAATTCATCATTACTTCTTTAATATATTGTTGAATATATGCGATCTCTTCTAAGGGTGTTTGCTCGAAATAATTACTTGCAAAATTTTGCGTTTTTAAAATTTAAAATTAAAGTTTATCTTAAATTTAAAAATTATTTTATTAATTTTTTTAAAATTATTTATAAATCGAAAGCAAAATAAAAATATATTTACAAATATATTTTTTTTTTATACCAATTTAAATAAAAAATTAGCTAAAAAATTTTTTTACAAATATGGTTTAGTTACTTTTAAAAATCATTTTTTTTTTAGCTAATTATTTTTTATTTATTGGTATAAAAATATACATTCAAGCATTCAACAAACATTCAAGCTAAAGTGGCAGAAGTTTAAATTACAATTTAAATAACACAATTAATTCTTAAGTTACATTCTTAAGTTCGGAATTTTTTAATTAATCGCCATTTTTATATTTGCAGTATCATGTTCCTCTTCAAAGTGAAAAGCTGGTTTATGGATGTTATTTGCTATTTTTGATCAAATGTTATAAGAGGTCATAACTACGCTCAATATCTGAAAATATGTTAACTATACTTAATGATACTTATATACTCTTTACTGTATACTATACTTCCTATTACTTCTAGTTTGCCTTTAATTTTCAACATCAAATTTATTTGGAAAGATCTTCTATTACTTCTTATAAATCCACCAAAAAACTTCTAGTTGGAGTGTAAGATGATAAAGGTATCTATTGATTCTGAGGATACCTATAAGGTACATATGGGATACCAAACGGTATCTTGGCATTCTGGATTCTAAGGGATTGTCTATAATCAATCCTTTAAAAACAAGGAAGGGAAACAAGGGATTAAATCCAGAAATAAAGATTGTATTACCCCTCCTTTATTAGCAAAATAATATTTAAAACTCTGGTCTTCAGGTCTCTTACAATTGCAGTTACATCTTCATCGTCAAAGGGAAAAAGATGGTTTATGAACTTATTAGGATGTTACTTTTGGATCGTATGTTATGAGGGGATATAACTAAGGACATTATATGGAAATATAAGAGTCAACATCGTAAGATTAATTGTTTAAGTAAACATGGCTGGTTGTTAAAATGCTAGAAAAATGTATTTTGAAATATTTATTAATGTTTCCAAGTAAACCACTATTGTACTAAGTAAGTAAGTAGTATTCATTCTGTATTCTAAAGGACTGTCTATAGTTAATCCTTTAAAAACAAGGAAGGTAAAACAAGGATTAAATCCTGAAAAAAGATTATATTCCCTTCTTTATTAGCAATGTAATACTTTCAACACTAGTCTTCAGGTCTCACACAATGGCAGTTGCATCTTCATTTTCAAAGTGAAAGTGCTGGTTTATGGATGTTATTTTTGATCAAATGTTAAGGGTAAGTCATTATCTGGAAACATAAGAGTTAATATTGCAAGATTAACGGTTAAAATAAACATGACCGGTTGAAGAAAATACCTAAAAAATGGCATTTTAAGAAATATACAATAATGTCTCCAAGTAAAATATTTCAGACCTTTTAATGAATAAGAGATTATTTTATAAAAAATGAATTTTTATCAAATAGGCCAAAACTATTCATATATCTATATATCAAAACTATTATACCGAATACATATTTCAAATATATTTATATACCTAAACTATAAAAAAATTTAATGAAAATAAACTATAAAACTAAATATACCAAAATAATAATAGAAATATATCTATATAACAAAATTTTATGCCAATTAATATATTTCAAATATATTTATATACCAAACCTACAAAAAAAATATACTAGAACTATTGAATATATTTTTATACCAAACCTATAAAAAATATACGAGAACTATTCGAATATAATATATACCAAACCTAAAAAAAATATAGAGAACTAAATAATATATCTATATACTAAAAATTATATAGAATTTCTATTTAGATAATAAATATAACTTTTCCTGGTTACCGAAATATTGTTGGACGTCATTTAGTCACTTATAGTGAAAAATTTAATGGCAAAAGAATTAAAGAAAAGAAATTGAGAGAAGAAATTAAAGATTTTGAGTTTTTCACGCTTCAATTATTTTTATGTTGACTTTTCGTTTATATTCAAAAACATTTATTTAAACAATCAGATTAAATTTTTAAAAAGGCGGAAATAGATTTTTAAGTAAGAATTTAATTTTTTTTTTCACAAATATTTCCGGTCTATACCTTATTTAAATAAAATGTCAATAACTGTCGACTCGCCGGTTCTGCGGTATGGTTTAAAATTGATTAATTTTGTTCTAATCAGGCACTATGCATATGCAATGTAGATTTTTGAAATTTAGAATCATAAATCTATATTTAATCTCTCTTGTAATTCAAATAAAAAATGATACTATCAAGTTATCGACCGAAAAACGAAACACGTCATAATAATGGCTGATTTTTTGATTATTTTCAAGTATAAAAAAACTGGCATGTAACATAAAATTTCATTCATAGTGGAAACAGAAAACTGAAAGTAAGTAAAAGGTTTTTTTTTTTATTTCTAACTGCAAATAAAACCTGTAATCTACGTTTTCAATGAAAGTATATTTCTCATTTATTATAAGTATTTCTTTTTTTAACTAAGCTTTTTGATTATTAAAACAACTTTAAAAAAGTTATTTTTTCTAATGTTTAATGCGTATAACAATATATGATTTCGATTTTCAATGACGGGATTAATTGACCTGAAGTCAATTGATACAACAACGATGGATAACTGTAATTTTACTTGAATATTGTAACAATAATGCATACCCTCTTATTGATGGTATAATCATAAAATATATATATTTAAATTTTGACTTTTAAAGCTGTTTTTGGTATAAATACAAGATATTATGGTAACTACTAATATTCAATTAATAATTATAAATATATTATAAATTTTATTGTTTTTTGTTCAAATGCCAGACATGTTGACTTAAAAGGTAGGGAACTGTATTCGTTTTCTCTATACCTTATCCCTGTACCTAAGACTATGCAGCTTTTTATCAGTAGCAAAATAAGAGTGCAACATAGGATGTTTTCCCCATGTGGACCACGAACAATCCACCGACAGGATATGCAGACAGGGAGAAAGTCAACACCTTCCGGGATGACTTTAAAAGGGTAGCATATCCCTTTATTTGCGTTTCATATGAAAGAAACCCGGGAAAAATCTCATCAGGCAGATTAAGGATCCGAGACGATTTTACACATGTCACAATAGGCATCGAGTTTCCTCATTTGTGATAGCAGAGACTATAGCAATGCCGTTAGCGGATTTGAACCTTTGCTCTTCCTTTACTCCGGCTGCTCACATTGCCGTTGGAGGACAATCATATATATGGAACTTTATTAGACAGACAGATTTAAAGCAGATCTAATGTTACCCATTGGGTACCATAAAATTTGCGTGTTATATTGCACCCATTTTTTTATCACACAATTAAAAAAACATAAGGTGTTTTTGTACGCTGTTTGACAATTCCTTGAGTACAACAAAAAGTTTCCAGCCTTATATTTATGAGTTCCCTCCCCAACATAGACGGAGGAGTTTGGGGTACAGTTTTATTTGTTTGTGTTTGAACCAAGCTGCTTTAGTTGTGCAAGTATGTCGTTTGCAAGTTTAGTTGCTCTATAATCGTTTTCATCAAGTAGCTCAGACTTGAATATACAAATATAAAAAAAAAAATAATTTCTTGAAAGTTTTAAATGATATAAAAATACATGCGATAATTATTTGCCAGTATAAAAAATAATTTTATCAAATTTTATTCCATTTTCAAATTTTAATATTTTAATTTTATTCCATTATTCATATTTAAGTAAAGAATTTAGTAATTATTACACATATTTAAAAAAATAATTATCTAAAAGTTAAGAATTCATTTGTATCTTCTTAGTACTTATGCAATATATTTTTTCTTTCAGATGTTTGCTATAGTAGTACTGTCTTGCGTTGCCTTGGCAACCTCGAGCGGAGTAAGTAGTATATTTGTAAGAAATTTCTTAAATTTGATATAAAAATGGCACACATAATTTGATTTGCTGTTTTTTCTTAATCATAATGTAATCTATGTTTTCAATTCAAAGAGTTGCTATAATTTCACCCGAAATTACTCCACAGCATATTACAATGTTTCTCAAAACGTATAAAGTATACCCTACAGTGAAAACGGAAGGATTAAAAAACAGGTCGCGATGTTTTCTTCAGATCAATGTACAAAACATAAATAAGTGAGAGATTAACAAAAAAATATGAAAGAGTCTTACAATATACGCATAGTTTTATTCTTATCAACTAAAAACATCTAACAATTAATCTAAGATTAATAAACTAAATATTAAATTTTTTTTCACAATAACGTATTTGTTCGATCGTAAATATTTTTCTTATAATATATATTACAAAACAATTATATGTGTCTTAATCCTGCATGCGAAATATTCACATCAAACATAAAGACAGTTTACTGGAAGCAATCAGTATTTTTAATGCTAACTCACAACAAAAAAGTTTCATTACATTTGTAGTTAAAAATCAAAAATTTGTTAGTCACTGATGCATTTGAAAAAATCGATCATTTGCTTATATATAAATAATTATTTTCGTCTCTTATAAATTTCTTAATTATAAATTTAAAAAAATTCTGCGTATCATCTATATATCTAAAAACATACACTTGCATGAATGTATTTTCTACTAATTTAAAAAAATGTAATAATAAATTGATTTTTTACTTTAAAATTATTATTTATTTCCGAAATTTCGTCGTCAAATATTATAAAAAAATTGTATTAATTATTTTTTTTTCATAAAAAAGCTTTTTATTTATCGCAATTAGACTATCCATGGCGCTAATAGAGCTAGATTTAAGATGAGAAGGCCATTATTTAAATTAGTAATAGCTTATAGCAATAACTTATTTTCTAAACTAAAGCCTAGTATTTTCTTAAAAATTTATAAAAGCAGATTTAAAAAGAGAAACAATTTAAAATATGGGAAATTTTAGATAACAATAATTTTTTAATTCAATCAATTTATAATATATTTTAAACAAGTTATTTAAAATCTAAAACAATTACTTTTCGAACAAGTATTTTCTTTTAGAATTTACAAAAACCAAAAGTATCATCACACCTGTAAGTACAGTGATAAAATAAAATGATTTATTTTGATATTTAATGATGAAAAGGTTTGGAAAACGAATCAATTCTTCCCTATAAACTGAACACCAAAAAAGCTTTTGAGTACCAATATTGTAATTTTCTTTTTTTTTTTTAACATTTAATTTTAAATGCTAAAATCGTACTTTTTATGAAATATCATAAGAATAATATAATTCATTAGTAGTTTTTTTATTTCTCAATCTTCTTAATTTATTCATAAATCATTTTTTACTTTTATGAAATCAAAAAATTAAGTTAAAAAAAAAGAATTTTAAAATTAAAGGTTAATTTGCTTCATTATAAATTATGCATTTAAATTTTTCGCGTCAAAAAAGTTAATCTTAAATGTACGTTTTAAATATAACTTACTTACAAGTCCAAATACGCAAGTCCTGTTCAAATATTCATATAAACAATGCTTATCTTAATTGCTCTGGTTCAAAAGGTTTTGCTCAATTTTAATTCACATTTATTATTTAATATACTGCTATATTATAAAATAAGCAATTTATTTATGAGAAATCACTATTTTTCGCTATTAAAGCGTTACAATATAAATCTAGATTTTAAAAATTAGAATTTTTTTCAATTATATAAATAAAATTCAATTATATAAGAAAAATGAATAATTATTCTTTATATAAGATTTTGTTAATAATTTCATAATAAATCATATATTAATTGAAACATAAAGGGAAGCTCAAATTTCTTTAATGGCTATTGAAATCAGAATTTTGATTCTTTCTATTTTCAGTTTGTTTAATCTATTTTTTTCCATTTTGAAGATTCATCAACCCCAACCCTATAAGTTGGTTACTCCATCAAGGACCACCATGGTGAACAACACAGAGAAGAATCCGGAAACGGTGCCGGAGCAGTTGTAGGAAACTACGGTTTCACTGACGACAGGGGCATCGTAAGACAAGTCAACTACGTCGCTGACCATGCCGGATTCAGAGCTCAGGTCAAGACCAACGAGCCAGGAACCGCCAACCAGAAGCCCTGCTGCTGTCCGCATGATCTCCAACGATCCTTACTCCAGGGAGCAGCTCAACCCTACGTTTCTCGACCAAATGCCCCACTTGAACTTTCTGCTGATCCTGTCCTCGGATTGAATGCCGGATATGGTTATGGAGTAAATGGATATGGATATGGATCCGGCAGAAATGGTCTTGGATATGGTTATGGATTTGAATGTTCTTTATGGATTTAATGGAGGACATCCGACAGAAATGGTCCTGGATGGTTATGGAGTTAATGGGTATGGATATGGATCCGGCAGGTATGGGGTTGGATATGGGAACCTTGGCTACGGACGTTCTTTGGGAATATAATGGAGGATATGGAGGCATCATGAACTACGGCGCGCCATTAATAGGTGGAGTTATAAGAGGTTACGACAGTCGGTTTGTCAACGTGGCTTAATACGTACCAAAAATTACGACATATTTGTTTGGAACTTGTCTGATTGTTTTATTGTTTGTATTGGGAATTTGGAAACTTTTATTATTTACTTGGAAAAAAATGGAAAATAAATGTGGTATTTTCATTAAATGTGTATATTTATTTGCAATAAAATCTCAGAAGAATTATTATTATTTTTAATTAATCATTCTTAAAAAATTTTAATTAGTAAACTTTGCATTCAATACTTTAATTTTGTTTCTGAGAAACTATGAAAATTCTTAACCCTAAACTATTAATTTTTTAAATTACGTAATCCAGCAAGAATAGGATTTTATTATTATTAAAAATAGATATATAATATATAAAAATAGATACGCAACGATAGAAAATTTTTGTCTCATACATGTCACACAGTCACAATATGCACAGTATTTAATTTAAAAAAAAAAAACCGTAATAGTCTAAATAATTGGTTTTCTTGAAAAATTTGTCAATGTTATTTGCAGTTTTGAGTTCTCAAGCAAGCCTTTTTAATTAATTGAATTACGATGGAACTAAATTTTTTTAAAAATTTGTATTTATTTATTTATTATTTTTTTTTTTTTTTGTATTTAGGATATTTTACAATAAAGGAAAAATAATGTAGAAGTATGAAATCATCTGTGGTCTCTGATGATTTTCTAATGAATGACAAATACAAAAATCTTGCAATTTTATTGATTTATTTAGCATAATTTAATTTATAAGTGGTAGTTGTCAAATATTTAGCCTGATGGTGACTAGCACTCAGTGCCACAGGTGTGTATTCGACTAGAGTTGCGCCATGAATTTTTGCAGTTTTGCGGAATGCCATATATCCCGGTCTAATATGGCAGTAGAGAATTGAGGATAAAGCTGTTACATAAAAGAAAACACCTGTCTCGAAATCTGACACTAGGCAGACGGCCTTGACCCACCATGGAGCTACTGCGCCATTGAAGAAGTTGTCAAATAATATTATTAATATGTGCCAAATAGCAATAAACCCATAAAATTAAATTTAATGTATGCTATGCATGATAGGATATGTTATGACAAAATATTTACCTAATATAACTTTTGAAACATATTTCCTTTTAGAAAAATTTCGTTATTTAATTTTCAGTCATAATAACAACCGAATTCTAAGTTTTATCTGAGTCGTCAAGAATTATTTGTGTCAATAAAAAAAAAAAATGAAAATTAGACTTCAAATAAAAAAAAATTAAGTGATGGCATAATTGTTTAAGACTAATGTTTTTAAAATATATTTCTGTAAATAATTTTTTTTTGTATTTAAATTGCTTACATTTCAACCCATTAATTTAATAAATTAAAATAAAAATTGAACATACAGCACAGTTAACGTGAAAAAGGATACTGAAATACTAAACACAATATTTTAAAACTAGCATACCTTTGTATAATATAAAGAAAACGCAATTTTAGTAATTGAATTTGAATAATTTAAAATAAGTCAAATTAGTTGAATGTTTTAAAAATAAATTTTTTGTACTCAAATTATCAGAGCATGCATAAATTATTCAAGCCCATCATGATATTGCGATAAATGATAAATTAAGTGAAATGTAAATCGTTTATTATAACTTACGCTAATCATTAAATGCTTACAAAGAATATGATTTAAAATATTAATAATCTAACGGTTAAAAGATTAATATTGTAATTGTTTTGATATTCTTAATAAGTTAAACTTAGCGAAGGCGAAATTAGCATAATCCTTGTTTTTGTCGAGTAATTCCAATGAAATTTTCTAGTTTTTCAAAATCTGTCCATTTTGATAAATTGTTTTAATTTTTAGGTTGTTTTTGTATATTTTGAAGAATAAAAACACTGTTTCATATTTATTTTTTGGTATTATGTACGTTTTTCTGAACCTTACTTTACATTTGAGAATTGTGTGTTTTTAGTATCTTTGTACATTTCAATGAATGTTTCAAGAGTTATTTTTTACAAAATAGAGGTCATATCTTTGCATGACGTATTCCTGGGTCTAGAATAACCTGTACATTTTTCTGGATCTTATTTTACATTCATAAAGTGTTTTTTTAATCTCTTTATACATTTTAATGAAGGATTCAGGATTTATTATTACAAAAATTGCACTCACATCTTTCCATGACGAATTCCTTTGGTCTAGGAATAGCCTGTACATAAAGACTTTGAACGAAGTAGCTGTATATAACTTCTTACTGATACATTTTTCACAACTGCAAAGCGATCAAAATTGTGGTAAGAAACTCTGTGGACAATCTTCGGATTGTGTTATAAAAAGTCAAATGTTATATTTTAAATTGTAAATAGTGCTTACAATGTTTATGAAAGGTGATGATAAACGAACAACGCTCCAACCTTGTAATTCATCTTAGACACCACCAACTTAAAGCCAGTTTTTCACACACGTACATGTATATATATAGATATATATATATATATATATATATATATATATATATATATATATATATATATATATATATATATATATATATATATATATATATATATGCATATATATGTATATATCAAGATTTATTATTACAATATAGTGCTCATATTGTGCTTGACGTATTCCTTGTCTGGAGTGAGGAGCTTGTCTGGATTTCATCTAAAAGGATGCAAACATTATAGTTTTTATCTATAAATACTGCTTCCGATATAGAGAAATTTTCCTTTTCGCGTGAGAGTATTAAGTGTTAATGAATTTTCTTTTTTTACATTTTTTATCTGCTTTTCGAATTTACAAGAACACTTCAAAATAAAACTGTTTTAATATTTCTCGAATTAGAATCACAATTGCTTACTATCTTAACTTTTTAACAAAATGAAACATTAACCTTTCCATTAGTGCTCATGAAATTACAACAGCAGCCATAATAAATATTTTTCAATTATATTTCTGCATGCTTTATTTTTTATTCTTACGCCCATCTATAGATATTCAATACCATAAAAGAATATGATGGAAGATATTACAAAGTACTCCAGAATGTAACATGAAGTAGTTGTTACATTTTACATGTCTAATGTACCACTTTTTACAATAACTATAAAATTCTAAAAAGTAAAAGATAATGTTTTTTCGCAAACCTCTCTCAAGATAAACGTGTCACATATCATTGTTGAAAAACAAATTAAAAACACAAAGGCAAACAGTTAATATGATGATAAATCTTCAGAGTGTACATTATCTTGATTTTAATAGTTAAGGTAATGTAATTCGCTATTTTTATATATTTTACTTAATTTTTAGGCAACTGGTGGAAACTAAAAAATAATAAATAATTAAAACTCTCAGAAAACTGATTAATAGTGATGAACAATAACTTCTTTTGAAAGTTCAAATTTGATCTGGCAAAATGTAAAAAATACATATATAAATAACTTCTAGAAATAATTTCTCACAGACACGCGAATGGTGCTTATAGATTCGTGGCGTTGTTTTTTACATCCTATGGAACCTGAGAAAAAATTATTCCTATGTAATTTTTATATTACGGGCCAAATCGATTTCTATTGATAAAGGATACCTTTAGATTAAATCAGTTTCTAATTAAAACAAATTTAACAAATGAATAAAATAAAAATAATTACACTTCATTTCACAAGAGCACCCTCCTCCTACTGATCATTGAGTTAACAGGTTAGAGATCGTAGTAGCGAATAGGTGGAATATATATAAAGAATGGTGGTGTATACATATAAAGTATATACATGTAGATATAAATAGATATCTAAAGAGCTAATTATATAAATACAAAAAAAAAAAAAAAAAAAAAATATAACTAACAAAGAAGAAAATGAATCAAAAACGCTACCTTTTTGCATGATATGGGAAATTACAACAATATTCACTATCCATATATTACAAAACACATTCACATTGTATACCGAAACCATAATAGTATTCGTTATACAAGAAACCTGAAGCTCTTCATATTCAAATTCCTAAGAAAATGCAAAGATACGAAAATTATTCTAGATACGAAATACGCAGTTATAAAGGCTTTTATTTTAAATTTTAGTTTTAAAATAGTTGTTTGTATTATTCAATTCCTTCTATTACTCACACTCCCTATATATATCTTTTAAAATTTTCAATCGTTAATAAAATACTTGTTATTCATCCAATCAAATTTAAAAAATGTATTTGATCTTGTAGTGGATGACACTTTGATGTTAATACAGTTTTTCAAATATTAATTCATTAATTAAATTTAATTAATTAATTTTAGTTTTTTTTCAATTTAAGTTGCATGTATCTAAAAAAATAGATGGCGCCGGAGAAACTTTAAAAATGAATGAAAACTATTTATAAAGGACTTTCTGCAATAGAGTGAAAAAAAAAGTAGGAATTGATTTTTAAAATTTTTTTTAATATTACTTGTTATTAATTTAGTAGAGTTAACAGATTGTGTATATTTAAAATTTTCAATCGTTAATAAAATACTTGTTATTCATCCAATCAAATTTAGTAGAGTTACAGATTGTGTATAGATTAAAATATTATTACAATGAATAAAAAAGCTACAAGAGATCAGAAGAGTCTGCTAGACATGGTATTTTTACAGTCCCATTTTAAAACCACCAATTATTTTCAATGGTCGTAGGAAAATTTACTGCCGGTGTCAATCTGGCGATAGACGTTCATCACGTGATCTGTGGTCTAGAAATCACCAACGCAGATCTATTCAATACGTTGTGTCAACTATCTGTACATAAAGACTAAGGGTCTAAAAAGCAGAATATAACGTAGGGAGACGTTTTTCAGAACTGCTTTTTGATCGTGTTATAAAGTCAAGTGTTATGTTTTAAAATGTATAGTATACGCAATGTGCATGAAAACGGATGATAAACGGACAACCTGTTCTTCCTTGTAAATTCATCTTGACATCACCAAATATCAAGCCACAACCACACACACATATACAGGGTAATTATATTAAAAATCCCACTTTCAAAATACTAAAAAAGAAAAAGTTTAAATTTGAACTGAAGATACTTGAAGAAGGGGGAAACGCTATGACATCGAAAAAAAAAAAAAAAGGTCCACCGATTTTTCCCATCCAATTTGGTATAAACTTGCCGTGGAGAATGGATTTCCCAACAGTGTCACAACTGTTGAATGATTTGGAAGTCCTTTTTCCAGTTAGTTTAATGCGCAACTCGTGCAAAAAATACGTTGTCATTTCTCGATTCAAAATATCACTTGCAGCCGCCTTTATTTATGCCACTTTACAACGCCATCTATTAATTTTTGATGCCGTATCGTTTCCCTCTTCTTCCAGTATCTTCATTTCAAATTTGAACTCATTGTCATGAGTGTTTTTTTTTTTTTTACAACATTTTGTAAGTGGAACTTTAATTATAATCACCCTGCATATATATATATATATATATATATGTTGCCTGATGTAGCTGTTTAAAAGTTGTAGGTGAAATATAACAGACCCTTAATGCACCCTTTTTAATATTAAATCTGCACCATATTTGCATTCGACTTAAAAGTTTGTGATATTAAAAACAAGAACATGTCAATATATTATGGGTACAAGAATTAAACATTTTGTTCATAATAATATGGTTATTTATTATTGGCAATGAAAGACGGTTTCTAAAAAACTAAAGGGAAAATTTTTATTATTTTAAGGGATTTTTTTATTCCGAAAGTTTAAACAAACAATAATTTTCTTCTAATATTTTTTAACTTATTTTATTTTTTTAAAAAAACTATGAGGTATTCAAAAAGAAAACTTTTCATTAAGTTAATATTTTATTTAAATATGGATTCAAATAAATAATAATTTTAGGCCATAATTTAGGCCAAGATAAATCACTAGGTTAAAAAAGTCCTTTCGTTGTAATTCGTGAGATGTGTGAATCACTCATAAATCATCACGCAACTCCATCCTTGGAAGTAATCGCCCAAACAGGGTGCAACAAAATATGGTCCTACTCACATAAACATCTGCTATTGCAATAATGTAAAAAATGATCGTCAGAATACTTGCCACCGGAAAACAATATTTATTTTAGCCTGGATAATTTTATTTTTTAAAAATTTTTTATGTAAATTTTAAAAATAAATATTTTCCTTGCTGACATTAATTTTGAAAAATATAAACAGAAAGTATTTAACTATCAAAGATAGTTAAAATATTTCATAATATCATTAGATTATTTGTTCACAAATACCTAAAAAATATTTCAATAAACTAATATTAAAGAAGAAATAGGATAATTTAAATATATTTCTTGTCCATTAAACAATTAAAAACACTTACAAAATATCTGTTTTAAAATATTTAAAATTTTTATAAATTATTTTTGAACTCTAATTGTCTTATTATTTCTTTTAAATTCACGGCATACAAGTAAAAAAAAAAAAACATTGATTTAAATCTCTAAAGAAAAGAAAAAAAAAAAATGGATTACATAGTTATCAAATAAATTTTAAAATAGCGAGATAATTTTAAAAATATTTAAGGCATTTTATAATAACAAGGTAAAGCAAAAAATAACTTTCATTTACTGTAATTACCGCCCAAAAATTTGCATCAGCCAATTATTTACTTTGAGGAACACTAATCTTTATTAATCCACTTCCGTCGCTCGAAAGGCGAAACAATGTCAAGTTTACGACCTAAAAAGAGAAGAAAGTCATTAAAATTTTCTTCTTCTTAATTAGCATTCGAAAAGTATAAATACGCAGAATAAAAACATAACACTTTAGTTTTGGTCATAACAAGAAACATATAAAGTAAGTTAAAAATTTTTTTAAAGTTTTTAAACACAGTTTTTAACAATAATTTGATTATATGTTGTTTTATATAAAACATCCGAACTTTATATTTATAATCCTCCATTTTCTTTTTTTGTAAGTCCTTGATTTAAACTGCAAAATATATATTTTACAAGTATAATCTTTCCTGTGTGCATATGATAAGGGCAAGTCTTCAAGCTTTGATAAAAATGGATTGTCTTTGACATGTTTTTTGGCTGTTTGAAATTAATCAATATATTATTTTATATATTTGTTAATCTCTTTATAATGAATATCTTAGAAAAAGGCAGTATAGTTCTGACAAAATTGGAAATTGGGAAATTCGTACCATCTTACTTTGAACCCTTATCCTTTGAACTCTATGTAAATACATTACCAGCAAATATTTAAAAGAAAAACAGGTTTTTCTAGTGTGTTAAAGATAAATAAATCACCCTGGATTTTGTAAACATTATTGATGACTGACGTTTTTTATTGTAGGTTAAAAACACTTAAAACAGATCGCTTTTTATAAATTATTTTGTGAATTCTAATTGTCTTATTAGATTACATAAATTCAATCAAACAATTGCACATTGTTTAATATGTTATCAATATTTCTATGAAATTTTCCAAATTTTAGCGGCATTTGTTATGGGTAACTATAGCAATTTTTTATATTGTGTTAATTATATTAGAGGTAGTTAATGTTTATTTTTTATTAATTTTATTTTATTTATATTACTATATATATATTTTATTTATTTTTATATGTTATATGTTATATTATATATCATTTTTTTATTTAAATATAATGAAATAGTTTTCAAATACTAAGTTTTTTTATATTTAAATTCAAATTTGTGTAAAGTTTTTATATTACGTGAAACCTCGTCATGTACAACATTTTTAAACAAACTTTCGGGAAATTAAAATTATTAATATTTACATATTTTAAATAGATCATGTGCTTTATTTTTGAACTGTATACTGCTTTAAAATTATACATGATGACCTATAAGCAATAAACTTTAAGATAAATGATGTTGATATTTACAGTGCTACCATTAAACATTTATTTAACATCCATAAAAACAAACAACGATAATGCATCATTGAGATTAACATTTTGAAAATCTTCCGTTATGTATTTCAAAATATATTGATGTAAATTATAAATATATTCGTTTTTTTTCAGATGTTTGTTTTAGCAGTATTATCTTGCATTGCACTGGTTCAGTCCGATGGAGTAAGTTTTTCACTTTATCATCATTTATGTAAGACATTTGTCGTGCATGTGTTTATTAATACCACTGTAAAACATAGTTATAAACTGTCTTTATATTATCTTTACTTGCAAAACATTTATTCATATTTTTTTTTTTTTGTTTTATTACAGATAAAAAGTTAAAATTTTATAAAAAATAAAATAACATTTAAAAACAAATTTATAAAATTTTAAAAAAACAACTGATTTATTAATGCAAATCCACTTAAAAATGCACTAAAATTATTGTAAATGAACTATAATTAAAGTACCTCTACTTAATTGTACTGTCTGATTGCACTACATTTTATGTTGTATTGAATAATGGTTATTTTTCCAACAAATAAGATAAAAGTAAAACTTTTGCATAAAATAACAAAGCAGAATAAATAGAATTAGAAGCATATAAATAGAATTTTATTGGTAATAAGACATTTTGATAGTAATTTAATTTCAAAAATTTTAATATCATTTATAAATTTTAATATTTATTATAAATAATAAAATCAAAACAATAGTTTTCAAAATTAACACAATCTCATTGTAAAGTAGATTGTACTAAGTAAATATTTGAATGTTTACAATAATTCATAAATAATTAATCATAAAATTATATTTTTAAGATTACCAATCCTTAAATATATATATTTATAGATAAATATATATATATATATATATATATATATATATATATTTATCTAGAAAAAATAAATTTTAATATATCAGTTTAAAAGTTATTTCGCTAAATTATTTTTGATAAAACAAATGTTGTTTTCAATCGATAGTGATTTATCCAGAGAGAAAAATTATATAATATATTTAAAAAGCATTTTCTATTAAAAATTATGTTTTATTTTAATAATATATTATTTACAGATTCATCAGCCTCAACCTTATAAATTTGGTTACTCGATCAAGGACAAATATGGTGAACAACATAGAGATGAATCCGGAAACGGTGCTGGAGCAGTCGCAGGAAGCTATGGTTACACTGACAACAAAGGGAATCGCTCGACAAGTAAAAGTATGTCGCTGACAAAGCCGGATTCAGAGCTCAGGTCAAGACCAACGAACCAGGAACCGCCAACCAGAATCCCGCTGCAGTCCAAGTCATCTCCAACGACCCTTATTCAAAGAAAGCAGCTGAATCCTACGGTTATGAAGGATATAGTAGTCAAATGAGCGGATATGGAGGATACAACAATGGATACGGTAACCAAATGGGCAGTTATGGAGGATACAACAATGGATACGGTAACCAAATGGGTGGGTATGGAGGATACAACCGTGGATATGGTAACCAAATGGGTGGATATGGAGGATACAACGTGGATATGGATATGGTAACCAAATGGGGAACCAAATGATGGTTACGGAAGTGGCTATGGAGGTTATGGAGCTGGAAATCGGGGATACGGTTACGGAAATGTCAATTATGCAGAACAACTAAAAGGTGGATCTATTAAAGGTTATGATAGTCGACTTTCAAACTTGGAGTAGCTAATTTTAGATTCTAATTGAATAATATTGTAGTATTAAATTTAGTTTTCTAATTAAATTTAATCCATCAGTATATTGATCTCACCAAATTCTGAGCAATGTCTTTCAATGTCTGTGATTTTCATTATAATTGAAAATAAACTTGTATTGTTGTAAATCTGAGCTTGTTCTTTATTTTTGATAGATCCCTACGAAATAATATACAATAGCATTCTACTTTAATAAATGCTTTGATTGTTTTTGTTTTATTATATATGCAAAAGACATCATAATATTTTATAGCATTTTATATAGATTGGCAAATACTTTTTAAAAACTTCTTTAAATTAAACTCTGGAAAAATATTGTTCTTCTTTAATATATATTTTGAATATATTGATCATAGTTGATAATAGGTAAACGGTAAGGCTTATGTTATCTTTTAAATTCTAATAAGTGCAAAATAATTACATTTTGCATTTTAACATTTTTATTTAATGAAATACAGTTCATTAATTAATTTGCTTTATTTGATGTTTAATATGCTGTTGAATTTCTACGATTTGTTCCAAAGCTCATTGATCAAAATAATAATTTTTTTCCTAAATTCCGCCTAATTCAGTGTCTAGGCGTATATTTTTCATACAAACATTTACGCCTACATTTACATCACGTGTAAATAGCAAATCTACTACATTTGAAAAATTGTGTAAATTTTCTAAGAATCTAAATCTATTTTATTCATTAATTCTTTTATTTTCAGTTTTTTTTTTTTATTTTTTTACAAATCGAATGCAATTGGGTATTTGTAAATATTTTTAAAAAGTATTTACAAAAATTGTTTTTTCAGTATAACTTTATCTATTGCTATAAAATATAGCCTGAATACGCTTTCAAGCTAAATTGGCAGAAGATTAAATTAAAACTTAAATAACACAAGACTCTTAAGTTTAAAACTTTTAATTAATCATCATTTGAAAAAAATCAAACCTAATTAAAAATTATTGAAAATATATTAGTATGAAAGCTATAAACAAGCACGTTTTTTTTTTAAAACATTACTCAATGTACTATAGAAAGTTGCATAAAAAAGTCGTTTAGTATCGTTCAAAATTGAAGTAAGTTAAAATGAGAATTTCAAATAAAAATAAATTCCTTAAAAGAATTTTCGGCTAATATTATATTCTGTATTTAAAATAAATTAAAAAATTTTTAATCATTTATTCATTTGTAGAAAATTCAAATAAATATTGGTGTAGCGTGAAAATTAAAATAAATTATAGTTTAATCTGGAAAAAATAAATTATGGTTTAATATGATACAAATTCTAAAAAATATGGAGAAAAGTTAAACCAAATAACCCTTCTGTTTTTCATGAAGTTATGACGATAAGATTTACCCGTCATTATGTACAAAGGTTTACAAGTTTTAGTTTTGTTTGTAATGTACAGTTACTTCCATATATACTCCAAAGTGTACTTTTAGGAATCTAAAATTTGTTATTTTATCAACATTGTGTCAATTGTATATTTTTTTTCAAGATTTATTTCACTAAAAATAAAGCGCAAGTGATGTCACAAAAAGCCATACGATAGTATACTATAACTACTTGAAATTCACTGTTGGAGATTTTAATGTTGGAGAAATGAAAGAAATTAATATCTAACATCAGAAAGTAACATCTTATCCATTAAAATTTAAAACCGTTAAAAAGCTCAAATATTCTGCAGACAAAAAATAATTTTTATAATATCTAAACTCATGTTTGTGAAAATTGCAACACCATGAAGGACTTACGCGAGTGAGCTGAAATTTTCAGGAAATGCAAATTCATGATATGCAAATGATTAGAATTTCAAATCCGTAGCGCATGATATGCAAATGATTAGAATTTCAAATCCGTAGCGCATGCGTATGCTGAGCAGCGCCCTCTGAACGGCGGATGGATCCGAATAAAAGACGGCTGTAGCGAGGCCTGTATGGTTATCGGTGGTTATCTGCTAGTGGTGAACGTTAGCTCAATCGTTACTTATGCCTCTTCGACGAAAGAGAGCGAGATTTGAACAATTTACAGAGTTTGAACGGGGAGAATCATCGGCCTTCGTGAAGCTGGATTGTCTTATTGTGCAGTGCGCAGCGTAACAGCAGCACAGGGATGCGTCTTTGGAAGCAGTGGACGGACGAGTGTCGGACAACTGGGAAACCGGGAGTGGACCCCGAAATGTGACGTCAGCTCGCGATGATAGACACCTGGTCCGCATGGCGCTGACGGACCGTACAGCTTCCGCTAGACAATTGGCAGCACAGTGATCAATAGCTACAGGTGTTTCATTGCATGCTTCATCAATTCGTAGAAGCAGCGTGGACTGCGCGCAAGGACTCCTTTATACAGGATCCCTCTCACGCTAAACCATCGCCGCCTGCGGCTACAATGGGCCGCTCAGCATAGAGACTGGCGTGCTGATTGGCAGCATGTCGTGTTTTCTGACGAATCCCGCTTTAATTTGTGGTACCATGATGGCCGCATTCGTGTCAGACGCTATGCCGGTGAACGCCACCTTCCGGAGGGCATTATCGAACTCCCACAGTGGACGAACACCCGGAGTTATAGTCTGGGGTGCCATAGCATATCATGGACGATCTCAATTGCTAAGAATTGTGGGCAATCTGAACACCAACCGGTACATCAGGGAAGTTCTACAGCCCCAAGCTGTTCCCTTCCTTCAAATCCTTGTTTGCAACAGGACAATGCCCGCCTCATATCCTAGGACTGCATCCTCCTTCCTTGGCGGCTACAGCTTCTTCCTTGGCCTGCTGATATGTCGCCGGATTGTCGCCATGTGTGGGATTTCGCTGGTCGGCGTCTCGCTCGTGATCCTCATCCTGTTGCTTCTGCAGACGAACTTTGGGTGCGCATACAAACAATATGGAATGCCTTCCGTCAGGCAAACATTAAAAATTTGTTTGACTCCACGCCACGTCGTGTAGCAGCACTTATTGCGGCGCGTTGTGGCTACACAAAATACTGATTCCGATCTCTTGTTATTGTTTGTTTGCTTTGAACATTTAATCATTTATTTGTACCAACTACCACTCAACTGTGTATTAAATTTCATTCAATTATGACGATTCCTTGTTGATATGTTGCAATTTTCACAAACATGAGTTTACAAAATCAAATGTAAATAAAATTAAACGTATTTAAAAATTCAATTGTTTTTAATTACTTGAAGAGAAACTTATATTTCTTAATTTTGTAATTAAGAATCATTATTTTGCTCCGTTTACATAACTGATTTAAAATGTTGCCATATATGTAAAAATGAAAAGTGCCAATAAAAAAGATGTTCCCTTTCTCGGAAAATTATACAATCATAACCTTAGTAGCTACGATATATTTTTAAAGAGAGTACTATTTCAAGAAAATGGAGTTTCATCTTTAAGATAAGTAATACCCATTGAAAAGTTCTTACTTTTAGTTTCATTTATCGATGAATCTAACATTTATCCTTTATAAATAGATTGAAAATAACAAACATGCCGGAAGGCATTCCACATTTCATAATCTTGCATCAGTCGATGAATTAAGACATTTTTTTCTGTTATAAAGGGATTTCCTTATTTCTTACACAAGATAACTTGTAGATCATTCGTGCATTACCGCCTTTTTTAAATCCTTTAGGAAATATGTGCCTGGTTTTGGATTCATCATTGTTAATTCCCTACAAATAACAAAAAAAAAAAAAATATTCCAAACTATGACATGACATAACAGAAGGAAATATCTAGAAAGTTTTGATTTTGGAAATTTTACAGTTTACTGCATTAATTCTTCCCTACAGTTTCTGATTCAATAATCCTTGCCTTTTATGATTTTTGTTTCCGTTTTCTCTCTTTATAATTTATTTCAGTAAAGAATAAATAACTTTATTACTAAACCTTGTATGATTATAAAGTTGTAGTGATTTCACAGAACATTCTTATTAAAATAAATAAAGGCAAGAAAGAAAGGCCATAGTTATTAGACCACAAATGTTTTCATTCACAGAAAAAGTGTGATGAGTTTATAATAAATTTAAATATCTGGTCAACTCAAATTTATTGAGTTGAGCAGAAAATACGTTTGGTTTTTTAAAACGTACTTAAATGGTGGAAACCCAAATTACTTTCTTGACGATCTAATAGTTTTATTTATATCAAACAATTCTAAACAGGTTATTGTTATTTAAATTATTCAAGAGAACAACAAATGATTTGATCAGGGGTGGCCAACCCGCGGCCCGCCTTGAACCCTTGAGATTTATCGCACTTTTACAAAATATATTTGTTTTATAATGGCTAAAGTAGTGAAAACCAATGTATTAAAAAAACATTGTTTATAAATCCATATGTTCAAAAATTAACTATCTAAATTATGAGAAAAAAATTAACTTAATAATAAAATTTTTTTTTTAAAATAATATTCTTGCGAATGTTATAAGACAGATTTTGCCTGTTTTATTTATGAGTTTACAGTTATGAGTTCGCAGAATAATTAAATTATATTCCGCAAACTCATGATGAGTGGAGAACAATTTGCAAAAACTTAGTAAAAGAGTGGAGAAACCAATATCGCAGTAATAAAATAAATATTTTTTAATGATTTCAGTTTATTTTATTTATATTTATTTATATTTCATTTTTAGTGTTATATCTTTCTTTACAATGCGCATTTAGTATCATTATTATTATATTATTTATGTTTACATGTAAGAATAATAGTAAACACATTAATAACTCATTATGTTTCAATTTTTCACTCCAAAAATGCCTATAGTTGGTCTAAATCTAATATGGGGATATATAATTTTGTATGCGGCCCGAGGAGTTATGATGCATTTTCAAAGTGACCTGCAAGATCATTTGGGTTTGGCCATCCCCCCCCCCCACACACACAGGATTTGATGATTGAAAATTGACATAATAAATAATATTATTATTAATGATTGATTAGTATAAATCCTCGATGCATAAACATCGATCCGTGGGTATTTTTATTGCCACTGCATCCTATGCTCATTTAAATTAAAGGGGGCCTGTTGGCCGAGTGGCTAGCGCTCTAGGCACCACAGGTTTTGGGTTCGAGTCCCGGCGGTGTCAATGGTGTTTGTAGTGGTTCGGAATCCACTTTAAAATGTAGGTCCCTCTCTGTTTAGCTTACAGTGAGCATAAGATGACCGTAGAGCGACAAACCAAACATTTAAATTAAAACATAATTGGTAAATTGTTTCGAAAGACTTTTTGATAGAGATTTTGATAAAAGATCAAAAGTAATATAATAGCTCTTTAATTTAAAAAAAAAAAGTAAACCTATATATTTAGATATTTAAATTTTACTCAAAGTCTCCTATTTTATAATAAACTAGCTTAATTACCAGGTATTTCTTAGGCTTCAGGCCAGGGCCAGTTTTCTATAGGAATTTCCTGGGTGAATCAAAACATTTATGGGCTGGTAAATCTGTCTTTCTATCTTGATAAAACTGCTCCGCATTGATACTTCACGAATACATCCAGATCAACTGTGCGATAAAACTATAAAATAAAATTTATAAACATGTGTTTGAAGACAATATATGTATATATATATATAATAAATTTATCTAATTTTAATTTAATTTAACAAATTTAGCTGTTTGGAGTTAGCTAATAATAACAACGTTATATATTACTAATACACAGTCCAGTCACATTAATGTGGACCACCATCTACTTTCGACGTCAACGTGATATAACCAATCACAAAAGGCAGGTGGCAGCACATTGCAGTGGAGTGTATATAAATAATTCCACTTAATACAACTTAAATATCACTTAATATTACATTCCCACTCCACTTAAAGCCAGAATATACAAGAGGGTATATTCAGACTTTTGGCAGGTGGTCACATTAATGTGACTGGACTGCGTATAAAGTAATATTATATTTGAATCTTTTGCACCAAAGCTTCATACGCCATTTTACACCCTTATACTGCTCATAGAAGAACTTTGGAAACACCACTGGACTCAGTGCGTTAGGATCTATAAAATCTTTCTTAAAGGCTCATCTAAATCTCTCATTGAATAGAAAGAATTAAGGGGTGTAAACCAGGAAGTAGTTGGGAGATTCTTCAAATGTGCCAAATTTGAAAGTTCCAGATTGAAAATTGTAAACTTGAACTAAAAAAAAAAATTGAAAATTGTATATATTGAACCAAAAGACCACTTTCTATATTTATAATGGGCTAGCTTGGATGCAGAAACTTTATCTACGTATTTTTTATATAATTATTAGAAAATAAATTATATTTTAAAATTTCATTTAAGAAAATATAAATGATTCTAACTAAATAACACATTTAACTTTACTTGACTGTTAGAATCAATAAGTATTTTCGAATAAACATTTTTGGGAAATAATATTTAAAAAAAGTTGATTAATCACCTTTGCACTTGATTAAAACAAAGATCAAATTAAAAGTTAAAGTCTTTGCGACTTAATGTATTGTAAAATATGAAGTTGTTATTTACTTTTTTTATTAAAGTATATTTTTATATTTTTAAAGAAATAAATATTGGTGGATTACTTTCGAATTTCGAGGTCCTGAATGAATACATGCAGCCTGTGGTCTTTATAAACACTCTCAAAACAGAAGAATGTGGTCTTCATAAACACTCGCACCACAGAAGTAAACAACATTCTAATCTCAATATCTTGATCCCTGTTTTGAACAGTTCTGAACTCTCTCTTTTGATAAATCTTTCTGATAACTAAATAATCCTTCCAATTTTTTCCTTTTAGCCTTGGATTTTATTTTTTTTTTTTTTCCTCTTTAAATTGTTATTATTGTGCGTTATAGAGTTCAATGTGTATCGCAATTATAATTAAGATTCATTAATGTAATTTTCAATTTTCTTTTTTTTTTTCTTTTCTGTTATACCAAATTAACTAAGTAAATATTTTTTTTTAATGCAGCTGGTAAATACTTAGACCGTGATCTTTTATGCCATAAGAGCTGCACCGAAGTTAGTCACTTAGCACTACCCAGGGGGCACGTGTAACTTGAAAATAAGCTACGGACGCTGAGTAACAATGCCACCACAACGCTCTACGATCATATTAGACCGGTGCCTACTGTTTAAAGTAGATTCCGAACCACTATAAAGATCCATGACACCGCCGGGATTCGAACCCGAAAACCTGTGGTACCGGGCGTCAGAGCGTTAGCCACTCTGCCATTAGGCCCCCACTTATTAAATATAAGAATATAAGAATATCCTTTAAAAGGAAAATATCAAAATTTTAATTTAAATTATACTGCACGAAATTACTGTCAGTTAATGTGTTTTTGATTTTTGCCTGAAATTTGCATTTTTCTTTCTTTTTTTCATTCTTTGTTAAAAAACAAACTATCTAATAAACCTTTCAGGTGCTTAACTTTGAAAATCAATGAAATATTTAATTTAAAAACTGCAATTTATTAGGAAACCAAAAAAAACTGTATTTGAATTAGCATATAAGATGGATTATAATATATTCGTAGATTGAATAAAAAATTGATTTATTATATACTTAAAATTAATAATTTTAAGTGTAGAATAAATCATCAATATTAGTCAACATTATTATAACAAATTGTTATTAATAGTCATTTATTACAATAAATTATTAAACTTTCTAATACTGCAAGATTGAATAATTCAATAAAGTTTTACCGACCTGCCCGAAGGCTTACGGAGAACCTGCATGGCCAGAAGCGCGACAGAACATACCAGTGCTACCTGGATTCCGCCTTATTCGGCTCCACGGATAGGGGGATATGTAATAAGTACAACACCCCCACCGCCTTTGGCTGCCCTCGACTGGGCTTGTTTTACTCCCATCGACGTTCACGCTATAGAACGTGTTCGAAAACACCCGCGGAGATGTATGGATCTCTTAGCCGTGACGTTACCAGGGGGCACCACGAGGAGGTGGATCCAAATTCGCCCCCTGCAAGATTGAATAAAATTTTCAACATCCAATTTAATTGGAAAGACTTTCTTGCAAATCCCCCAATGACATTCTAATTGGGATGTAAGATCATTAAGGTATCGAATCATTCTGAGGATTTCTATAAGGTACTTATGGATACCTTATGGTACCTATTCATTCAGGATTATTTTTTATAACATAATTTTGAACAGGCCGATTATTATAGTAAATTATTTAAACTTCCTTATACTTCACGTTTGTCTTTAATTTTCAACATCAAATGTCTTGGAAAGACCTTCTACTATTTCTTATAAAACCACAAATGACTCATTCTAATTGATTTGGTTTGTAGTTCCACGATCACTTTGTACACACGAGGGTAAACAGACAGGGACCTACAGTTTAAAGTAGATTCCGAACCACTAACAAGCATCTATGCTACTGTCAGGATTTGAATCTCAAGCCACTGGTACCAATGGCCAATTGGTCATCAAGCCGCCATTCTAATTGTAGAATAAGATGATTAAGGTATCAAATCAGTATGAGAAATCTCATAAGGTATTTATGGATACATTACGGTATCTATTCATTAAAAGAGTGTCTGTAGTCAATCCTTTAAAAGAGAAACAAGGGATTAACTCCCCACTAAAAAGAATTAAATTCCTTCATCTTTATTAGTAAAGTAATAGTTAGAACTCTGGTCTTCAGGTCTCTTATAATTGCAGTTTATCTTCACCTTCAAAATAAAATTGCTGGTTTTATGAACTTAATAGAATATTACTTTGGATTGAATGTTAATGAGATGGAATAACTAAGGTGAAGCTATCTGAAAATATAAGAGATCCTCGTAAGATTAACTGTCAAAAATAAGTATGGCAGGTTGAAGCAAATACCGAAAAAATAGTATTTTAAGAAATATGCATTAATGTTTTCAAGTAAACTATTTCAGACCTTTCAATGAATAAGAGATTATTTTATGGAAAAAAATACGTTTTCATCAAACAGTCCAAAACAGCATATTTTTATTTTGCATAAATATAATTTTCCTTGGTTACCAAAACATTATTGAACGTCATTTGTCACTTAAAATACTTATGTATAATTATTGGTAAGAGAAATAAAAGAAATATTTTATGACTATTTAAAGGAAGTATTATATTTTGTTGCCTAAGAATAATAATTTATAATATTCTAAAAAAAAAAAAACGGTACGGTGTTGTTATATTATAGAATGTAGATAGTTTTTCTTTTTAATGTTAAAATAAACATTAACAAGATCTTGACAACCATCTCATCAAACAATACGTACACATTTTTCAATAAGTTTTATACAATATCCCCTCCAAAATTAATGATTTATGTAACAAACTTGTGCAATTTTTTTAACTGCTAACACTTTAAAGCGCATTTTTATTATAGAGGATTTATTTGACATTATATCTTATGATAATACTTTGATGCTGTAAAATTGAAACTAATTTAATCCCATCTTCCGATATTTTGTAATATTAATTTAACAAACTAGTGTTAATATTATTAACGATAATACTTTCAATTGCTAACACTTATTGAAGGATATTAATTTATATTTTAAATCGCATGTTTTGTTAAAAAAGAAAATTTTAAGAATAAAATATCTAATAAACTCAAGAATAAGTAACATTTTTACAAAAATTATTCATTATTTTTCAAGCCACTTTTAAATATAAATGTTCTCATTTTTTATTAACCTAAGATATTAACCCTAAGTACATTTTAGCAATGTATATTTATTGAGAAATAATTAGCAAATACATTACTATTTTGCTAAAATTACCTAAAAGTTGTTTTGAAATAAGCTTTACTTTAATTTTCAAGGCTTACTGCCCTTTAATTTCAAAAAATTCCTTTACATAACTGTTTGGATTATATCTATTTTAGTCACGTTTGCTATGTTTATTTATCAAAATTGAGAATCAATATTTTACTTTTCCTATTTTAATGTTTCTTAGCACGTAAGAGACATTTTTTGGCATTATTATTATTCATTGCAATTATAGATAATCCGAATTAGAAAAGATGTCAAACTCGTAGCAATATTAAGCTTAATAGGGATTTACGATTATTTTGTATTCTTTTCAATGTTATTCTTTAGTATAAATAAGCTCGCTGAGTGTTTAAAAATCACTTCCACTGAAAACTGGAAACAACCACAGTAAGTAAACTTTTCTCCAGTCTTTCTATTGTAGACTTTAATTTTGCTTGGTTTAAAATTATTTAATTTTCTTAGTCTATTTCATTAATGAATAAAAAATCTTTTTTAATACAATTTACAAAATTGTGCAGTTTTTAAATTTCAACAAGTATTGCTTGGAATTTTTTATGCATAATTGGGGATGATCAAAATTTTTAATTTTTATTTTAATTAATTCAATATTTTTGTTAAAGGCGAAAATTTAACTCTTAATTTCTCATAACAATCATTAAAAAATGTTCTTCAGTAATTATTACGATGACTAAATGCTTCCCAGTAGTTAAAATAAATCGGACGATTAATAAAATGATTGGTACGAATGTTAAACTAATTTATATGAATCATTTCTTTAAAGTACATTATTGAATAAAATTAGAAGTGAAGACTTTAATAATGTTAAAATTATTTAAGAATTAGTATATCATTTCTTTAAAGGATATGCCCAAGTAATTTACTGAATAAAATTAGAAGTATAGGTTTAATAATGTACTGTACTTGAATTGGTTAAGTTATAATAGACAATATATATATGTATTTTTATGAGATGAATATTTTGAATCGAATTCTCCTAAAAATGAATTGGATTCAATTCATAGAATCGTTAACCTCAATGTAGTGGTATTACCGGATCATTGAAAATCACAATATTTATATAACAGCGAAATTGACCCGATATTCACAGAATTTTAAATTTTATTATAGAAGTATTAATTTATATATACATTAAATTTCAAAGATCGGATTAATTAATGAGAAATTGTGAACATAGTGTACTGCATTTATTCGGAATGTTGGATTTGTAAGAACGAATTAAATCGTGATTGTGATTTAATTCGTTTTTACAAATCCAACATAATTCAGATTGCTGAATGAGAAAGAACGAGTACATTCATAAAGAAAATAAGAACAGAGTGTTCTTACATCGATTCATAAGATGTGCAAACGTAAGGCATCATCTTCTAAAATTCTTCAGTGCGACATAAAGGTTATTAATGTATTATGAAGATCGTAAAACACTATTACTTTCCTTTATTTATTTCAATGGATTCTTTAGTACGCATGTAAAAAAATCAAATTTGTTTGTACTCGAAAAAAGGCTGTATAAGCAAATATTTTAATTTTCCTTTTTCGTATTCTATAAGTGTCTTACTAATGGAAATAATTATATAGTCTGATTTTCGTTTCTTTCAGATGTTTCTATTAGCAGTGTTATCCTGTATTGCATTGGTCCAATCCAATGGAGTAAGTATTTCATTTGTGTAAATTCATTCAAAACATTATTATATATTACACTAAATACTTTAGTTTTTGAATTCTGTTTTCTATAATTAAAATTTAAATAAACTTTTAGCGTAATTTTACTACAAAGTATCTCATTCTATCAACATTATTTTTGTCATATTATTTTTCATAAAAAAAATAACTTATCTTTTGACGAAATCTAAAGAGCTTTTCCTCAGATTAAAATTACGCTCCTATTTTATGTTTTTAGATTTTATTTTCATATACTAGTAAAGTATATGAAACACACTTTAAAGAACTAGTCTGTATTTTTATATAATCCATATTTTATTTTCATTTCAATATTTTGTAGTATCAAAATGCATAAGATGCTAAAATATTCTTTTTTTCCTTATTTACAGATTAATTACGACCAACCCTACAAGTTTGGCTATTCAATCAAAGACAAATATAGTGAACAGCATAGAGACGAAATTAGCAATGGTGCTGGTGATGTAAAGGGAAGCTACGGTTACGTTGATGCCAAAGGAGTCTATCGCAAGGTCGAATACGTCGCTGACAAAGGCGGATTCAGAGCTGAAATCAAGACCAATGAACCAGGAACCGCCAACCAGGACCCCGCTTATGTCAAAATAAAGTCCAATAACAAATATGAGGGATATGGAAACGACATGAACAGATACCAATATGGAGGATATGGAAATGACAGGAACAGATACAATATGGAGGATATGGAAATGAGAACAGATACCAATATGGAGGATATGGAAATGACAATAACAGATACCAATATGGAGGATATGGAAATGACATGAACAGATACAGGTATGGAAATGAAATGGGAGGATACGGATATGGTGGATATGGAAATGCAATGGGTGGATATAGATATGGAGGTTACAATCGTGGAAACCAATACGGTTATGGAGATTCATCGAGAAACTATGGGCGTCAGGGAGGTTATGACAACAACATGAATTATGGAAGTGGTCCAAGAAACTATGGATATCAAGGAAGATATGAAGAAAACAGGAATTATGGAGAGGATTCTGGCAATTATGGATATCAAGGTAGATATGAAAACAACAGGAATTATGGAGCATATTTAAAAGGTGGATCTATAAGAGGTTATGATTATCGATATGGCCAAAGAGATTAATAATAATTGCCTATTTCTTCATGAATGAATCACACATTTAATGTTTTTTTTATTCCTCTTATAAAAATTTCTGCTGAAGGAATTTTTAATTTTTAGTCACCAAAGTCAATTTGTTTCTCAGCTTCTTCAAATACTTAATCTGCTTTTTGTTTCATTGTTTATATACTGTCTTTAGCACAATTTATTATGCCTTTTGTAATTTTCTTTCTTTTGAAAACTGAAATTTTTCTTATTTCGTCAACTTTTCCTCTTTATTTGTTGTATCAGCCAAAATAAATTTGCATTTTCTGAAATCTTGCGTTTGTGTCCTTGATATGAAATCTCTACATTAAATCTTGGTTTATATTTAATCAATAAAGTATTCATCACTTTATAATAATTACAAATATTAATTAACTTTAAGAAACCAACACATTCACAACAAGGAAACCGGTCTATTAAATGCCAAACTTAATATCTCGAAGGAAACCTATATGCACTTTTCTATTTCTATACCTATAACAGATTTCTATATACCAAAAAAGGAAAGGAATATATAGGTTCTACTTTAAAATAAACCTCTAAAAGGCGTATCAAAGGCAAAAGGCTACATATGAGGAAGGGAGGATATTTTCTTCATCAAAATATTCCAGGCAGTCTCATTGTCGATGCTTATGTTTATACACAATAAGTATGACATGCTTATGCCTATATGCTATATGCCTGTATTTGCTATATGTTTGTGTGACAATAGCCATCGAGTCTTCATATTTCTGAAAGCATTCACTAAAAGATACGCCACAGAATTTTTAAAACTGATATCATCAAACTACTCTCATTATTAATGACGAATCAGATTAAAAACAATATTTTAATCTTTTTTACTAAATCATATTTTCCCAAAATGATCCATATCGACCCTTGTAGTCAATATGATATTTTTAAGAGTTTATTTTTGATCATTGACCAATAGAAACGCAGTGACTTTAAAAACGAAATAAAAATTCATGATCTTCTTTTTTTTAATTTCTCACTATTATTAGGTTATATCCAATATAGAAGAGGTGATACAATTCCAAAATACTTAATGAAGGTGTCAAATATCATGTGGTTTGCCTATCTCTTGTCTTAGTGATTGTTAAATAAAACATTTCGCAGCTAAAATCTCTATAAAGTTTTTGATATCAAAAATATATATATATATATATATATATATACATTTAAAAAAAAAAAGAAATTATCACTCTATTTTTTAAAATAAGAAATTTTAAAAAAAAAAAAAATTTAAGTCAGCAATAAAAATTAACCCAATATTAAAAATAACATATAATTTTTATATTTAACATAAATTTCACCAGTTGCTTAAAACTAAAGATAACAAAACATTATCTATTTTCATTATATAACTGATTGGTACATTAAAACTTACTTGGTTTAAGTATACTCCTAGTAATAGCTATTAAAAAGGAAATTGTTTATTAATAAAAAGTTATGTTTCTTATAAATCAGATTTGTTCTCTTAAATATATACACAGGTAATAAAACTATTTCATGCTACACATAAGTTATTCGTTAATTGAATGTGTAAAATAAATTATTATAGATAAAAGCATGTTTTTTATGCAGATAAATAATCCCAGATACAAATATATTAGATATGTCTTACATGCTCAAGATTTCGCACCAGATAATACAATAAATTATTTCTTTAATAAATGTCAAATAACAAATTTTCTAATTTTATTCAATAACAGAAATGATAATTATTCAGTAAAAAAGCATTAATAATCATTTGTTTAAATTCTTAATTTGAAATGTCATATGGACAAATGTGTCAGAAATACCATTAATATACAATGGCATCTCGACATAAATTCTTAATCTGTTCAAGATTCTCAGACATGTACCAAACAAGATATATGTCAAACGAATTTGCCCATATGACGTATATTTTCTATTGTTTCATGAAAAACATTTGTTATTGGAATATTATCTATCGATATATAAAAACGGGGTTATATAAAATATTTCAAACATTTCTTGATATTAAAATATATAAATACAAAAGTTTTTTTCTTTCTAATGCAGCTGGCACTTAGACAGCTTTGTCTTGAAGGCAAGCGCTGCACAAACGTTACTCACTTTGCATTACCCAGGGAACGCGTGTAACTTGAAGATAAGCCACGGACGCGGAGTAACAATGCCTCCGCAGCACTCTACGATCCTGTTAGGGACCGGGACCTACGGTTTAAAGTGGATTCCGAACCATTACAAACATCCATGGCACCGCCGGGTACTGAACCCGAAACCTGTGGTACCGAGCGCCAGAGAGCTAGCCACTCGGCCATTCATGCCCCTAAATACAAAAGTAATGTGATCAAGAATATAAATAAAAATTTTCCATTTTTATTTTTATTTTCTATCTTCTTCTTACTTAACTTACAGATAACAGAGTGGTTTTTATGCTGAACACGAGGATATGACAAGAAAAACACATATTTCTAGCAACGAGAATTTTAAAAATCTGGAGCTCTAAGGTTGGTATTAGATTCATTTAATGACTCTCCAACTAAATGGTTTTAACTCAGACAAAGATCACGCTGCGCCCTCCTTACATCTTCCAGAAAATTATTGGCAGCTTAATTGCTGTCCATAAAAATGGAAGGTGTGGCAGCTTTAATAATTGTCCATAAAAATAAAATCTCTACCCATAATTAAATGGAAAATCCACAAATAAGATTTAACAACATCATCTGAATATCCCTGAGCGGCCACACACACAACATCTAAGACATTCGACATTCAGAGGTGCACAGGCATCCAATATGATTCCACCAAAGGATAATATTGCTTCCAACTGGTCGATCCTTCTTACGATAGCAAACCTTCAGTTTTCACCAGATAAAGATTTGTCTAGAAATATTCTGGATTCTAAATATCAACTCATCAAGGAACAAGACAGGGTCTCAAACATGCTATGTCCGAACATGTTTATTTTGGTTACACAAAAAAACGACCTCTATTCTGTGATTTTTGACGGAATACACTTCTCAGTACTTGCAGGTCTTGAAAACCTTTAGGTAGTATTTTTATAAATTCTTGTTCTACATACAACTGCAAGGTCTTCAGCAACTTTGGATGAGCTTCCCGATGTTTGACATTTAATATGGAATTGCTTCTATAATTTGAATACAGTCTTTCAAGACACCTCCAGTCTTTGAGTGACGTCAGCATAAAATTTGCCATATTTAAGCATGTCGACGACCCATTCATCTTTTAAGCAAAACTCGCTTTAACTATTATCTTCCTGTTATATTTCTACAAAGACACACCTTTTATAGATTATATTGAAAAATAAGAAAATCAGTCTGTGTCACATCTCCTTTTTTTTTAAACATTTAACAAGCCTCTAAACTTCTAAGCTCATGATCCGATGTTACGTATGTTTTGTTAGGTCATGAACATGAGGGGAAAACTAAGGCCAATATCTGGGAATATAAGAGTTAACATCATTAGATTAATTTTTTAAAGTAAACATGGAACATCTTTATGTTTCCAAAGTTAACCATTTTATACCTTTCGATGAATAAGAGTCTATAAAATACGTTTTCATCAAACAGATCGAAAAAGAATATTTTTATTTCGAAGAAATATAATTTTCCTATCAAATTATTTATTGGACGTCATTTATCACTTAAAATAAATATGAAAATTTATTGGGAAAAATCAAGAAATATTGTATGACTATTTTATTGAAGTATCACATTTTGTTGAGAAAGAATAATAATTTATGTCATTGTAAAATCCAAAAAATTCCAAAGTGCGGGTTTATTATGTTATAGAATATATATAATTTTTCTAATAATAATAACAAAAAAAAAAACATTAACAAGATCTTGATAATCATCTCGGCAAACAATAGGTACAAAGTTTTCGATACTCTTTATACAATATCCCTCCAAAAAATATGTTTTTTATTTTGATTGATTTATTTTTTAACTTTTTGATTTTTAATAATGATTTATGTAACAAATTAGTGCTAATTTTTTAACTGCTAATAATATCACATTTAGCATATTTTTATAGACGATGGAACATTTTTATAGTGCACGTAAATATATATATAAAATATTATAAAATATATTTTATGTGCACGTTATAGTATAAACATAAAAATGTGCTATTGTGTACATTTTTATAGAGCCACAATAGCACTTATTTATTTCGTAATATTTATTTTACACTCAAGTGCTAATTTTTTAACTGCTAATACATTAAATTGCTAATATTTATTAAAGGATATTAATTTATACTTTAACTCACATGTTTTGTTAAAAAAAAAGAAAATTTTAAGAACAAAATATCTAATAAACTCAAAGAACAAATAACATGTTTAAAAAATTATGCTTTATTTTTCATATCACATCTAAATATAAATGTTCTCATTTTTTATTAAAATAAAATATTGCCGTAAAAATATTTTAGCAATGTATATATACGGATAAATAATTAGCAAATACATTCTTGTTTTGATAAAAATACCTAAAAGTTATTTTGAAATAAGCTTTACTTTAATTATCAAGGCATACAGCCCTTTAATTTCAAAAAAATTCCTTTACATAACTGTTTGAATAATATCTATTTTAGTCACGTTTGCTATGTTTATTTATCAAAGTTAAAAATCAGTATTTTTATTTTATTATTTTAATGTTTTTAGCACTTAAAGACATTTTTGGCATGATTATTATTCATTGCAATGATAGATAATCCGAATTAAGAAAAGATGTCAAACTCGTGACACTGTTAAGCTTAATAAGGGTTTATGAGTATTTTGCATTCTTTTCAATACTATTCTGTAGTATAAATAAGCTCGCTGATTGCTTGAAACATCACTTTCACTGAAAACAGGAAACAACCACAGTAAGGTAAACTTTTCTGTAGTCTTTCTGTTTTAAAATTATGCCGACTTAAATTAAAATTTGTCGTTTTAAATGTATGCAATTGTTATATAGAATTTTTTTTTATACAAAATTGAGGGTGATCAACATTTAAATTTTTTATTTTAAATAATTTAATATTTTTGTTTAAGACAAAAATTTAACATTTCTTCATTTTAATTCCTCATAACAATCATTAAAAAATGTTCTTCGATAACTGTTGAGATAACTGCACACTTTCCAGTCTCAATATACATTCTACACTTATCCAGTCTCTTCGTTTGAATCAATCCAATAATAAAATGATTGATACGAATGATAAAATAAAGAATAGGAATCATTAATAATTTCATTCTAGTAATTTATTGAATAAAATTGGAAATGTAGAATGCAATGATGTGCTGTACTCGAATTAGTTATGTTATGTAGTAGACAATTTATATGTATTTTTATGAGACAAATATTTTGGTACGAATTTTATTGAAAATGCAATTGAACACTATGAATCATTCAATTTATTGAATCGTTAACCTCAGTCTAGTGATACTACAGATTCATTGAGAAGCATGATATTTATCTAACAGCCTAAGTTGATCCGAATTCTTTTATAGAAGCATTAATTTTAAAGATTCGGTTAATTCATGAGAAATTGTGAACAGAGTTATTGTATTTATTCGGATTGTTGAATGGGTCAGAACGAATAAATTCATAAAAGTTGTAACCACTGTCTTATATCGTTTCAGATTGCAAAATGAGGAACAAAAAATAAGTAAATTCGTGAAAGATTTTAAGCATAGTATTTTTCGATTATTCGAATTGTTGGAGGAGAAAGAACGTGTACATTCATAAAGAAATTGTAAACTGAGAGTTCTAATAGCGAATCTGATTTCTTGAGAGAAATTATAACACCAGATGTTCAAATGTGTTTCAGCATCTTCTTAAATTCTTCAGGGCATGCATAAAGATTAATAATATGTTATGAAGATCGTGCACTATAACTGTTTTGCTTTATTCAAGTCAATGAGGTTCTTGGGACAATTTGCTTGTACTGGAAAAAAAGGCTGTTTAAGCAAATATTTTAAATTTCTTTTTCCACATTCTATAAGTGTCTTTCTAATGAAAATAATTATATAGTCTGATTTTTTTTTCTTTCAGATGTTTCTATTAGCAGTGTTATCCTGTATTGCATTGGTTCAATCCAATGGAGTAAAGTATATCATTTGTGTAAATTCATTCAAACCTTTCTTATATACTATATTACATAAAATACTTTACTTTTTTTTAATTCTACTTTCTGTAATGAAAATTTGATTAAACTTTTAACATAATTTTACTACAAAATATCTCATTTTTGACAACATCATTATTCCATATTATTTTTTATGAAAATCTTTTGGCGTTAAAAATATATATCTAAATAGCTTTCCTAATATACATTTTATGTTTTTAGAACTGTATTTTCATATAATATTTATTTTATTTTTCATTTCAATAATTTGTAGTAAACTGCATAAGATGCTAAAAAATGTTTTCCTTTTTTTTACAGATTAATTATGACCAACCCTACAAGTTTGGCTATTCAATCAAAGACAAATACAGTGAACAGCATAGAGACGAAATTAGCAATGGTGCTGGTGATGTAAAGGGCAGTTACGGTTACGTTGATGCCAAAGGAGTCTATCGCAAGGTCGAATACGTCGCTGACAAAGGCGGATTCAGAGCTGAAATCAAGACCAACGAACCCGGAACCGCCAACCAGAACCCCGCTTATGTCAAAATAAAGTCCAACAACCCTTATTCTCAAAAATATGAGGGATATGGAAATGACATGAATAGATACCAATATGGAGGATATGGAAATGACAAGAACAGATACCAATATGGAGGATATGGAAATGACAATAACAGATACCAATATGGAGGATATGGAAATGACAAGAACAGATACCAATATGGAGGATATGGAAATGACAATAACAGATACCAATATGGAAATGAAATGAACAGTTACAGGTATGGAAATGAAATGGGAGGATACGGATATGGTGGATATGGAAATGCAATGGGTGGATATAGATATGGAGGTTACAATCGTGGAAACCAATACGGTTATGGAGATTCATCGAGAAACTATGAACGACAAGGAGGTTATGACAGCAACATGAATTATGGAAGTGGTCAAGAAACTATGGATATCAAGGAAGATATGAAGACAACAGCAATTATGGAGATGATTCTGGCAATTATGGATATCAAGGTAGATATGGAAACACCAGGAATTATGGAGCATATTTAAAGGTGGATCTATAAGAGGTTATGATAATCGATATGGCAAAAGCGATTAATATTAATTGCCTATTAATTGTCACATTTGAGGTTTTTATACCTCTTATAAAAATTTCTGCTGAAGGAATTTTTAATATTTAGTCACAAAGTCATGTTTTTCTTAGCAACTTCAAGCCTGCTTTTGTTTCATTGTTTATATGCTCTTTTTAGCTGCATTTGTTATGCCGTTTGTAATTTTTTTCTTTGTTTGAATTACTGAAAATTTTCATATTTCGCCAACCTTTTCTGCTTTATTTTTTGTATCAGCCAAAATAAATTTGCATTTTCTCAAATCTTCTGTTGTGTTCATTATAAGAAAACCTTACATGAAACATTGATCTATATTTATTCAATAAAATATCTGTTACTTTATTAGGTTTACAAATATCGCTTAAATTTAAGAAACCACGCATTCACAACAAGTAAATTGTTTGGTTTAAAGACGAAATTTTAAATACTATATTTCTATATACCACAAAGAAAGGAATATACTAAAAGTGTATATACTTATAGGTTATATACTACAGGTTCTACTTTAAAGTATACCACAAAAGGCATATCTACGGATGATGGAGTGAGGATATTTTTTCATCGAAATTTTCAGGCAAACTTATTGTCAATGTTTATACACAATATGTGTGACTTGCTTGTGCTGTATGTTTGTATATGCTTTATGCTGGTGTGGCAGCCTTGATAGCCATTGAATCTTCATATTTCTGAAAACATTCACTGAAAGATACAATACAGAATAAAGAAACTGTGAAGAACACAGAACTGATATTATCATTATTAGCGAATCAGATTAAAAAACTATATTTTAATCTTTTCCACTAAATCACCTTAACCAATAGGATCCATATCGATCCTTGCAGGTCAATATAATATTGTTAAGAGTCGATTTGTAATCATTGACCAATAGAAATGCAGTGTCTTTAAAAACTAAATAAATATTCATGGTTTTTTTTTTTTTTTTTTTGCATTTCGTATTTTATTTGGTTGTAGTAAATATAGAAGTGCTGATACAATTCAGAACATTTTTGAGGGGTCAAACATCAAGTGATTTTTGCTATGTCTCGTCTTAGTGATTGTTAAATAAGACATTTCACAGGTGAAATCTATTATCGCAGGTGTCTATTTTTTTAAAAAGGAAATTACAACTCTGTTTTTAAAATAAGAAATTGAAAATAAAATTTAAAGTCAGCAATAAAAATTAACTTAATATTAAAAAAATAATATATCATTTTGCTTTTCATACTTACATAAATTTCACCTGTAGCTTAAAACCAAAGATAACAAAAACGTATCTATCTTCATTATTTAACTAATTGGTAAATTAAAACTTACTTGGTTTAAGTATACTCCTCGTAACAGCTAAACTCATGTTTGTGAAAATTGCAACACCATGAAGGAATCGTCATAATTGAATGAAATTTAATACACAGTTGAGTGGTAATTGGTACAAATAAACGATTAAATGTTCAAAGCAAACAAACAATAACAAAAGATCGTAATCAGTATTTTGAGTAGCCACGACGCGCTGCAATAAGTGCTGCTACACGACGTGGCATGGAGTCAAAAAAATTTTGAATGTCTGCCTGAGGAAGAGCATTCCATATTGTTTGTATGCGCACCCAAAGTTCGTCTGCAGAAGTAACAGGACGAGGATCACGAGCGAGACGCCGACCAACGAAATCCCGCACATTTTCCAATCGACGACATATCCGGGGAATACGTAGGCCAAGGAAGAAGCTGCGCCTGCCGCTTTGCAGAAAGGATTGAACAGTCCTAAGCGATATGAGGTCGGGCATTATCCTGTTGAAATACAGCACCTGGCAAGCTTTGAAGGAAGGGAACAGCTTGGGGCTGTAGAACTTCACTGATGTACCGGTTGCTGTTCAGATTGCCCACAAATTCTTAGCAATTGAGATCGTCCATGATATGCTATGGCACCCCAGACCATAACTCTGGTGTTCGTCACTGCGGCGTTCGATAATGCACCCCAGAACGGCGTTCACCGGCATAGCGTCTGACACGAATGCGGCCATCATGGTACCACAAATTAAAGCGGGGTTCGTCAGAATACACGACATGCTGCCAATCAGTACGCCGAGTCTCTATGCTGAGTGGCCCATTGAAGCCGCAGGCGGCGATGGTTTAGCGTGAGAGGATCCTGTATAAAGGAGTCCTTGCGCGCAGTCCCACGCTGCAGCAGACGTCTACGAATTGATGAAGCACACAATGAAACACCTGTAGCTATTGACCACTGTGCTGCCAATTGTCTAGAGGAAGCTGCACGGTCCTTCAACGCCATGCGGACCAGGTGTCTATCATCGCGAGCTGACGTCACATTTCGGGGTCCACTCCCGGATTTCAGGTTATCCGACACTCGTCCGTCCACTGCTTCCAAAGACGCATCACTGTGCTGCTGTTACACTGCACACGAGCGGCTACTGCACGATAAGACAATCCAGCTTCACGAGCCGATGATTCTCCCCCGTTCAAACTCTGTAAGTTGTTCAAATCTCGCTCTCTTTCGTCGAAGAGGCATAAGTAACGATTGAGCTAACGTTTACCACTAGCAGATAACCACCGATAACCATACACGCCTCGCTACAGCCGTCTATTTATTCGGATCCATCCCCCGTTCAGAGAGCGCTGCTCAGCATACGCATGCGCTCGGATTTGAAATTCTAATCATTTGCATATCATCCGCTAATTTGCTGTTCCTGAAAATTTCAACGGTTTCACTTGCGTAAGTCCTTCATGGTGTTGCAATTTTCAAACATGAGTTTATTAAGTGGAAATTTTCATTAATGAAAATCACTTTTCTTTTAACGCAGATTTGTTAAGTTATCTTAAAGATAGATACGTGTAATAAAACTATTTCAATTTTTACCTCGTCTTTCTCCAGAATTATTCAAAAATTTGTTTATAAAATTAATTGTAATAAATAAATATTTAGCATGTTTTTATGTTGAAAAATAATCCTAAATACAAATATATTGGATATGGCTTGTCCTCTCAAGATTTCATTAAAAATGACACAATAAATTATTGCTTTAATAAATGCCAAATAACAAAATTTCTAAATTTATTCAATGATAGAAATGATAAGATTCAGCAAAAAGCATTAATACCAATGTGTTTGAATTCATAATTTTAAATGTCGTCAAATGTGTCAAGAAATACGATTAATATACAATGGTATCTCGACATAGAATCTTAATCTGTTCCAGATCATTAACCTTGTAACAAACAAAATATATGCCAAACAGATATTTCATATATATCGTATATTTTCTATTGTTCCATGAAAAAAATTTGTTATTGGAATATTATACATTGAAATTTAAAAATGTGTAATATAAAAAAGGGTTATATTAAATATTTCAAACATTTCTTGATATTAAAATACATAAATACGAAAGTAATGTGATCAAGAAACATAAATAAACATTTTCCATTTCTAATTTTTCTTTTCTATCTTTTTCTTCTTCTGGACTTAACTCACAAATAGCTTGACAAATACCACTGTTTATGCTGAACATGAGGTTTATGACAATAAAACTCATTTTTCTAGCAACCAGAATTTTAAATTCTGGAGCTCTAAGGTTGGTATTAGCATCATTTAATGACTC
>BPLR01001865.1:0-53923 GCA_021605095.1 Caerostris extrusa
TTAATATTGTGTAAATAATTTTTTATTAATAAAAAGCTTGTTCTTCAGTTGTGATAAATGTTGCTATAATAAATTTATTTATGCATTAAATCTTAAAAAAAATGAACAACTTTGATTATTTTATTTTGGGTTGAAAATATATAAAGGTTTTTTTTGTCTTCTAAGTTTGTAATATTGACACCCTCATATTATTCTAGACTGGATATATAACTTTTTTTTTTTACAGAAAATGTTTTAATTATATAGTTGTTTTACAATATGAGAATCGTTTATTTAATTTTGATGGAATTTTTAATTGTGGCTGAAATTTGTTGTCAATTTTTGATGAAATCGAAATTTAATGGTTAATTACAAAAAAAAAAAAAAAAAAAAAAAAATTGTGAAGAATAGAAAAAAAAAATTTCTCGTTAATAAATTAGAAAATCGTGGGTAAAATTGTTTCCATTAATAGCGTTTTTAAAAAATAAAATATATTTCTTTCTAGACTGAATTTACAGAAATATTAAAAAAAAAAGAAATTGCCATTTTTAAATTGAATTTTTAGTTTAAAAATAAGACTGAACTGAATGAAAGGAAAATGAATTAGTATCCAAATATTTGAAGAATATATCCAAGATGTTTTTTGTTTATATGTATACATATAAAGAATATTTACATATATTCTTTTATATATATATATATAGCCAGAATTATATTAATTATTAATACCAAATAGTTATATTTATTTTCTATTACCGAAAATGTTTTTGAATGGCTCATCAATTTACTTTTAAATTTTTCTTATATATTTATTTGAATGCAACAATAAATACTAAATGAGAAATTTCCTTTTCTGTATTATCATATTTAAACTGAAAAATCTCAAAATTTGTACACTGACACACTTTTTCCCTATAAAATTATCTTCGCCCCTCAACATCACACACAAAAAAATTAATAGATCTTGTAACTCTCTAACTTAAGAGATTCCTTATAAATAAAGATAAATAAGCCAAAAAGCTCTCCAAAAAGCTCAATGAGATTTCTGTTTGCTAAAAAATTATAATATTTTACTTCCTTTTGGTTCCTACAAACCCCTAAAAATGTGAAGTATGGAATGAAAGATCACGCAAACAAACAATGGCCAAAAGAATCATTATATATATATATATATATATATATATATTGGCATTCCAGCAAGTTCATCACGGTACTTTCAAATTTACTATGTCCACACTTTAAGCACCAAATTTCAAATTGAAAAATTGCGGTCAACAACAAAATAAAGAAAGCAAAATATTTGGAGGATTTAACATTTAAGTTAATAAGTATAATTTTGCAAAATTTTCCTAAGTATTAAAATTACTTCTGAAAGAATATTAACTATCGCCGTAAACGAAAATATTTGAAAGAAGGATTGCCACTTTTTTCTATCATTTTTCTATCATTAATACTAAATTTTAATTTAATGTTTCTGACCGCAGCGTTCTAGAATGAGATGATTCACTTGACTTTTCCAGTTTGTTTTTCCGAATGTTTTAATCTCGCATTACAATGTCATTATGAAAGATATAAATTTCTACATATGACCTGAACAAAAGATTAAAAAAAAAGAAAGTGGTATCACGATTCTTTTTATTCGTGTGGTTATGAATAAAACCGCATTACCACAAAGGGAAACATTGAAGTTCCTTTTAATTTAGCAAATAATTATGGAACAAAAAAGATTTGGTATATGGTTGTTATATATAGTTAGTTATGTTATGATATATATAGTTACACAATTTACCATTAATGCTATATATGATATATATTTTTTCCAATGACTAATTTATAAGACATCAGATATCATAAAAAATGTAAACAAGTAACAAGATAGAAACAAATGGTATCAGTTAATCCATCCACATAAGTCTGGTAATCCAATAACGCTTCCATAAAGGAACAGGAAGTAAGGTGAGACACTTCCATTTCTGATCACATCCAATGTCACCGATTTTTCTCTAGGCCAGGGGTCTCCAAGCTACGGATCCCAGTGTCATCAATCCGGCCCGCGACAGCGAATTGCTAAATTGTTGCTGTAATAAGTTGGATAAAAAAAAACACATAATGATAATAACTCGGTTTTTATTGACTTGCTAGGTAAAACTTAATGACAAGCATAATACGCAGAAAATTTAACTTAAGCATAACAACTAACAAATAATTGAAATGAATCCCACTAACATTATAAACTAGTGAACATCCCGCGGTTACCCTCTGTAGTTATGTTGGGGTAAAGAGTATCGCATATGTATGTATATCCATGTTTGGAATGTATATATCTTGAATCAAACATATGATTTTTATCCTGAAAATCCCTCAGGAACGAAAAAGCTAAATTAACGCGAATGAAACAACGGGGTATCCACTTGTAAAAAAAATACTAATGAGATTTATGTAATTGTGATTTTTCACTGACAATAGTTTGTAGTTGTAGAAATTCAGTCTCAGTAGTGCGGTTGAATATTTCACATGTTTTAAAATGGGTGAAACATTTTTTACGCAATTGTGATTGAAACAATATTATTTTCTGCCGGAAACAATATTATTTTCTGAACCAGCGAATTTAGCAAGCATATGGTCGCTCAGAGCGCGTACTCGGCGACTAGTCTAGAAATTATAGATAATGGGAGAAAAATTAAAACGGTTTTGGCCCTTGGTACTTACTGGATTAAACAGTATGCCCTAAGGCTGGAAAGTTTGGAGACCCCTGCTCTAGGCCGTTCAGTGATACGATGAGTATGAACGTATCAGGGCTTGTGACTGTTTCCACATGCAAAATTCTCCAAGAAGGAGCACCTTAGGGTCTTTTAAATTATCCTCTCTCTTTTTTGGGACAATCCACCTGCGTTCCACTGTAGAACTGTAAGAAACTAAAACTGAGAACCAGACTGAAGGACCAGATTATTTGTAGATCATTTTGCTGTATCAGACGGTGCTCGGAGTACACCACAAGGAGGTAGATCTACGTTGCACTCCATATGTTTAATATATAACATATGGAGTGCTGATATATATAATATATATCATTAATGGTAAATTGGGAATGAAAAGATTCAATTTATTCATATAATTTGATATATATTATTTAACATTTTTTTACAAATGTGATAAATAAGACTGATGTCATTTTTTGTCGACTGGTATTATTTCTGAGTTTTATTTTTGGTTATAATGATCTATACAGCGTAAAATTACAAAATTTTAAAGCTCTTTTATTACATGAAATAAATTATGGTCAATTCTAACATAATGCTAGGCATACTTAGAAAAATTGTTAATTAAAAATGCATTCATATGCGTTATTGAAGATGTTATTGAACAAGCGGAAATGCATCATCGTCATCAAATTATTAAATCGTGATGTCATGATTAGAGAATCGTGACATCAGTGTGTATAAAAAACAAATGCGTGTTTCAAAAGTATTTCAAAAACTGCATCGATAATAGCGGATGCTAAGAACATGTGTTAATCAAGTAAAATGACAGCCATCAGTCATCAGTTACTTGAAAATAATTATGATTTGACAGTTTTATTCTAGAAAATGTTCAAAATTTTTTAAAAAGTGATATTTCATCGAAAATGTCTTGGAAGACAACGTGAATTCCGCTATATATGTTAGATGTGAATCGGAATACAATGAAAGTGACACAATTCAATCGTGCTAGAATCCTTGAATATGTTTTTCGTCTTATTTTTTGATTTTGAACCTTTTTTATATACACAGTCCAGTTACATTAATGTGACCACCTGTCAAAAGCTATAAGCTTTTAATACTCCATAAGTATATAAGGATTTAGGATTAATAAGGATTTACCACAAGTATATAAAGAATGCCCTAAGACATCCTTTATATACACTCCACTGCATTGTGCTGCCACCTGCCTTTTGTGATTGGTTATTTCACGTCGACGTCGAAAGTAGGTGGTGGTCACATTAATGTGACTGGACTGTGTATATATTCAATTTCTGTTTCATCACATTTTAATTATTTTAAATCAAATAACATTTCAGCAAAACAGAAAAATTATATATAAAATTAGAAAAAAAAACCAATATCATAAAACAAGGAATTTTTAAGTTTCATACCTCCCAAAAATATATTGAGTTTGCCATAATCTTTGCTTAATGCAGATTATAATCAACGGTTATATACATATATATATATATATGTATATATATATGACGGACTAGCGTTCTGGTTTTCGGTGCCACAGGGTTTGGGTTCGAGTTAAACCACAACGCAATGTATTAACCACTATACGATAACGGCCATGCCACTTTAAACTGTAGTTCCTGGTCTAATATGACTGTATAGCGTAGGGCTGACAACCCCACTCAGTAAAAAATAATAGAGTTTTTGCCTACCGTATTTTTATAATACGGTATTTTTTTTCTTAGTGCGCATGCTCATAGGAAATTGCGCATGCGTATCTGTAATAATGTTTCCTATGAGCATGCGCTAGTGAGAAAAAAATACCGTATTATAAAAATACGGTATGCAAAAACTCTCTAATATCTCCTGTTTCGAAATCTGCCAGTAGGCAGACGACCTTGGCCCACAATGGGGCTGTTGTGCCAATGAAGAAGTATATCTATATATATATATATATATTGGCAGTCATTTTGTCCTACTTATGAATGCAACAATTGTCCCACATTTCCGTGCTGTACGGTAGTAAAACCGAAAAATTTCCTTACTCAATACGTCTTTTTGAAGGAGTTCTTTACACACATTGTTGTAATCGCCAATGAGACAAGTTGCTTCTGATATTAGTGACTGCAACGGATATCGCTAGCGGATTTCAACCGGAACCTTTTGGCACGTTATTTGCTCCCATTATCACTGGGACAGTATTAAAAAATTTAAAAAAAATATTATCCCTGATAATACCTAAAGATAAATTCTTGGTTTTTTGCCATCAGATTTTATAGTAGATAGTTATACAGAAAATATGGATTTATTTTTCAGTTAAAATATTTTAATTAAAAAAATTGTCCTTTTCATGTATATATATAATTATATATATATATATATAAAGATGTATTATTGCTTCCGTTATTTAAAAATTACGTTATTTATCCGTTATAATTAAAATTAGCCCGACTCGTGCTCAATGGCAACGCATGTGGCTGGTGAGCACTAGAGCGGAAGTTCAGTCCTCTGGCGGCTTTGTTGTAGAAAAAAAAAAAAAAATCGATGGCGTTTGTGATATTCAGCATCTTGTCTCGTTAGTCGGACTACCTGGTGGGAGTTTTCAAGTTTTTTCCCAATACGATACGCAAATGCGGGGTAGTTCCCTGTAAAGGTCTCCTGGAAGGCACTTCCCTCCTTTTTCAACGTCATGGAGCCAAGTCAAACTTCTATCTGCGGGTGCTCCATCACAACAAAAGCTACCCCCACCTTTCCCTCCTTCCATGAGACCACACGGGTTCTTGGACATGGTCTAGATATTGCTGTCTACCAAGTGGGATAAGAAACAACACAATAAAATTATCAGAATTCTAGAATTAGACGAATAAATATTTTGTGTATTTCAGAAGCGAGTTATTCATTTTATATATGCAAATTTATTCTAGCTCTATTTTTAATTTGATGATGCTATTTAAATTTAAATTTCTTACTAGATAATGATTAAAAAATTCATAACCATGTTGTTTAAATTGGCATTTTCAATACGTTTTCAGTAAAGGAAGTATTCAAATTTATTTAAAAGACGCAAATATTTTATTGAAGCATAATTGTCATTTCCATGTTAGTTTTCAAATGTCAGGATTTGGTAGAGAATGCCGATAATGAAAATATCAATACATGTTTGGAAGGTGAATCAATAATCAAAAGTGATATTTTTTTATTACTGTACTTTACATAAGAAAGAAATCTGCTAAATTAATTATGTGAATTAAAATTTTATGTGAATTTAAAATAAAAATTATAGCATATATTCATATTTATTTACATTTGGATTCATCGATATTCAGAATATATTGATATATCAAAATTCTGTAAATGTAACTGGTTTTATAAAATTTCGGCATTTTATAAAAATGTTTTTACATTTTTTATGGTTTATTTTCATTAAAATCATCAAAATTTAGTTGAAGTATAAACGAAATTTTGATTTTTTAAACCCCAAAGCATAAACATAAAAATTAATTTTCAAATTTACATTTGCTCTTTGCTCATCATATAAGACTTTCTCAAACACTTTAAATGACACTTTTCGCAGAGTACTCTAACTGAAAAAGTTAGCTGTGTATTTTTATAATTTTAAATTAAAATTTATTGGAAAGTAACATTATTAGCTGAAAGTCAGACGTTTTTTTATTCAAAAAGACCAATTACTGAAATAGGAGAAAATGTCAGATTGCTTTTGTAAAGGATACTTTTTTTATAAATGTTTTTAATAAGAGATTGTTCAAAATTAATATTTTGCTTCTCCAAGCCTATTGTTATGGACAGTTTGAAATTTTCGTTCAAATTATTCTTAGTGTCCACTTTGAGCCCTAGTGATAACACTCGCATCCACAATACAGGAGGATCCGGGTTCAATTTGTTGCTCCAAGGACCTTATCAGACTGTTTTTTTTTGTTACCTTCAAAGGAAAGCAAACTACCGTTTCTACCCAAATAACGAATACATCGGAGTACGAGCATACAACTTTTATTTGCGTAACTCAATTGCATGAATCATTATATCACCCATTTCTGGGAAATCAATGAGAACAGATGTGTTTGTTGTTACAAGAATTTCTTCCACATAAATATATTCTCCAAAGGTAAAAGGAAACTAGCTAGAAGATAGTGTACAGGAGAGTCCGAATTCAAATTTGCTGTTTCAAGGACTTATCAGACAGTTTTATTTTGTTACCTTCAAAGCGAAACAAGCTACGATTTCGCCCCCCATATGATGAATTCATCGATGTGCGCACATACAAGTTTTATTTTAACTCAATTGCTTGAATTATTATATCGCCTGTTCCTGGGAAATAATTGAGAACAGATGGGTTTGTAGTTAAACATTTCTCCAAAAGGTCATGCACATCATTAACTTATTATTTGAGTGAAAAGGTTGGTTTACTTTATGTTGGAAGCATCAAAATAAGTTTATGTCATATGCTCTTTACAAACACTGTTTTAAGACAGTCGACAGTCAATATAATTGTTGGGAGTGTTTCGGGGTTTCTTCCATATAAAACAGAAACGAGAGTTACCTTTAGAAATTCTCCTGAAATCAAAAGAGGTTTCTTCTTTATATTCTTTTACGTAAGTTATGTGAAAAAATAATATTCTTTACTCGTCTGTGGGTTGTTAATCGCATACGTCATAGAAATAGCATCAGAAGTCTAAAGCAAAAAAAAAAAAAAAAATTGCTGATTAATTTTTTTGCATAAAATACTTGAAGCATTATATTACAATATAAAATCATCGAATCAAATATAAAATGAGTAATGCATTCTTTTGTAAGTCGACTCATCATTGAAGAATGAGCTGTAAACTATCTCTGATCTAGATAAACAGGAAGAACCGAAATCGAATTCTTGAATGGTTGCATGTATGAAATGAGTTCTTTTCTTATTTAAGTTACGTCATTAATAGGGTATTCCCAGATTAACGTTTTTAACGGTTGACTACTCTACCGTTCAACCTGGATGCATTCGTAATGATGCAGTTCTGTTCTAAAAGCGGATAATCAGTCACACTTCTTGAACAGAAAGGAGCATGGCAGCCTGCAAGCAAATCGATCAAAACGAAAGTACTATGAAAGTTAATTTGTAACATTACTAACATACACAGTTCAGTCACATTAATGTGACCACCACTTTTCGACGTCAATGTGAAATAACCCATCACAAAAGGCAGATGGCAACATATTGCAGTGGAGTGTATAGAAAGAATTCCACTTAATATCACTTAAATACCATATTCCACACTCCACTTAAAGCCAGAATATACAAGAGTGTATATTCTAGCTTTTGACAGGTGGTCACATTAATGTGGCAGGACTGTGTAAAATTTTTGTTATCAATTTTTACAGTTGGATATTTATTAAAAGGAAAAGTATCTTAGATTCTGCATTAAAATTTAAATATATCACAAAAAATGCAAAGCATATATTAGAGATAGATCGAAATTTACAACATCATGATTTTCGATTTAATGGTGACTGGGTATAATAATGGCAGTATGTTATTATGAATTTTATTGTGTGTTCGAAAAAGTAGATTTTCTGTAGTTGTAGTAGAATGTTTGGATACTTTGGTGATCTTAAGTTCAATTAATACATGCTCCGAACAATTTTCTAACAGGAAAGGGGTAATTTCGCTTCCTGAAATGTCTTTTTAGGTCCCAACTTTAGGAAGAGTAAAAATTAGAAAACAGTAGATTTTATAATATCACCATATAATTTTTTTTTTTTTATTATAGTAGATGCATTAGAGTGTTCATATTCGACTAATAGGGGCCTGATGGCCGAGTGGCTAGTGCTCTGGCGCTGGTACCACAGGTTTCGGGTTCGAATCCCGACGGTGCCATCTATGTTTGTAGTACTTCAGAATCCACTTTAAACCGTAGGTCCCGGTCTAATAGGATCGTCTGTGGGGTAGTGTTACTTTCATTCCTAGCATATCTTTAAATTACACGTACCCCCGTTAAGTGCTAAATGAGTAACAGCGGTGCAGCCCTTGCTTACGACATAAAGATTAAATGTCTCTGTTATGCCAGCTGCATTAGAACAACATTATTGTTCTAGAAAGTGTTTTTAAATATTTATGAACTCCGGTTTGACTAATACATGGCCAGAACAGCCATGAAAAGAAAGGGGACATTTTCTGAAAAAAGAATTTGTAGGTCCTATATTTTGGTATTGCAAGAGAGAAAAAAATGGAAATCTCACACTAAAAAGGAGCACTGTCGATACGAGACACATATGTAGGCAACTATAATTGCCATTGAATCTCATTATTTCGGAAACGATGACAGAAACCCATCACTTTTTATTGACTGACTTCCCATCATCCCATTGAAACCCATCACATTTCTTCGAATGAGTGACTTCAGCACTGATAATATAGTGAATTTTTATTATAGTCTAACTTACAAAAACCACAGAAGTCTTTTATTTCTTTCTGAAAGTCTTTCTTAATAAATGCTGCAATCGTCCTCTGTATGTTTGGTTATGTTTCGTTGTTCACGAAGATACATGTTTTCAATATAACAGCAAATAAATCATTTGGATATAGTGAGTAATAATTTGAAAATTTTGAAAGTATTTAAATGATGCAGAAAATACGTAGCTATAATTGTCAATGAGATGCCTTCAAAATAATTCTCTAAATTCTTTATTTTTACAATAAATATAACGAGGTCAAACAAAAGATAATTGATAAAGAACAAGCACGCATATGATCAAGTCACGATAAACTTTAAACAGACTGACTGCTCTGATTACTGATGCTCAAAAAGCATTAATGTGTTAAATTAATGAAAAGAAATATAATTAATCAAATTAATTTTAATTAATTTGATTAATTACTTAATAATTAATACAAATTAACACAAATTAATCGTGATAAATTAATTCCTGCCTTCGGATTGAAAATAAACATTGGTTCAAGAATTCGGTCATGCAGTAATAAGACAACAGTGAGTAATCGCCCTTCATGTCGTTCTTCAGTATTTTTGTATTTGTATTATGTTATTGTGGCACTTTAAAAATCATACTAACTTGCAAAAGGTCTTGCTTTAGTTTGTGACATAAATTTCACTCATGTGTGTTACGAACGACAAACTCATGGAATGAGTTACAGTAAACACTTTCTAAAAATTCATGTTTCATACTGATGAATTCAAAAAAATCATCATGTTGAAATCGCCTGTTTCTGAAGCAATTTATATGGTGGGTTTTAATACTTCAACAGCATGCCAGAGGATACAACTTCTGCTACAAACTTCGAACTTTATAATTGGATATCATTTATCAAAAGAATTTCAAACTCTTTAATAATGGGCCGTACTGATTCTATTAGAAAGTAAAGTAGACCAAAGAAAATCATGTCAACACACACACACACTATTATATAAATAATAAATAATTAAACACTATTAATTAATAATAATATATATGACATATATATATTATTTAAAATTTTGAATAATTGTATTAAGATAGATTATGAAAACTGAAGGGGAGTTTTTGTTTTATTTATATTTCCATTAATCATTTGCATTCTCTTATGTTTTACTTGCCTACATTTTATGTTAATTTTTATTTGATCACTTAACTATTTTTCAAAAGTAATAATTTAACCGCTTATGAGTAATAACAATATTTGTTCGAGGAAAAATATATCTATAAAACGCATTAATATTAATTTATTTATTATTACAATACTACATTTTATTTTATTATAAGAACAAGGTTTTTAATATAGGTTGCGTTTTTTAACTGGTAAGAAAAAGGCATTTCATTATTACCTGGATAGAATTTGGAGGCCAGATTCATGGTTCTCGTAATCTATAGATAAGACACTTGATCAATATAAAGCGTTATATTAAAAGATGATAGATACATATATTATGTTATTAATCTTTGGTAAATAGTTAATGTTTTTTTATTTATTTCAGGCATCCAACATCATGTTCATCGATAGCCGAAATCATGTCTGTATTGTTTTTCCATGTCATGAGATATCGTCTCTCGAATCCCAAAAGATCCTGCCAGTGACAGATTCATTTTGTCAAAGGTATGGGTTAAAAATTATGTTTTTTATTACTTTGAAATTGTATTCTAACAATCCTTCTCAAATATTTGCTTGTCTATATAAATAGAATAAATAATTACTTTAAAAAAAACCTTTGCTTTTAATGTTTTTGAAATTGATAAACAATAAACATGTGTTTTTTAAATTGACAAAATGTGAATGAAAGTATATAAAGCAAGATAATTATTTTAATATGAATAATATACTTTTGTTTCATACGCCATTGTTTAATATTTTTATTAATTCAAACCTAAAGGAGCAAGTGCAAAAGTAGGTACGGAAAATCTTATATAAATTATTAAGTTTTCTTATTGTTTTAGAGTATTAAATATCAACGGCGAGAGACATATAAATTTAATTATTATATTATATAAATAATAAACATTAATCTTAAATTCCTAATTATTCAAAAATATATTGAAACATATATATCTCAATTAAATATGAAATATCCATACATTATGTTAATATATACTAAGAGGCCTAAGTATTACTTAGAGACACAAATTGTATTGGTTCATTTCTGGCTTTGTTTACAGCCAATTTTGTTCTCAATAAAATAATAATATCATTTCTAAGATTTTTCCAGAATGATTTTTAAAGAATGCCATAAGAACACTTGATTGCACCCTGCTTTTAGAATAATTCTTGTAAATTCTGTTGTGTTATTTGTAGATATGCTTTAAGCTTGAATTTCATTGATCTGTTATTAGTTATCCTATCGTTCTCATGTTGCTGTTGATGATTCGTCGGAATAATCTTCTTCATTTTCATTCATCAAAACTTTACGTTTATAAATGATCTTATTGCTTAAAATATTTTTATCAGCTTCCACTCCATAAATGTGCGAGATAGTGTCGCACAAAGAAAAGGACCAGAACAGTAAACATTTCAGAGATTTTAAGACAATTTTTTATCCTCCTTGATTAATTCACAGCATAAATTACTCCAAATTTTACTATTTCCTTTTTCTTCCACATTAGATATTTAATATAAAGATTAATGTGTCTCATACAGAATTTATAATTTTTTATTTCACTAAATTTACTGGCAATAGTACAATTTTTAGGACATAGGAAATTTTTTTAAATTACAAAATAGACTATTATATCGTTAAGTTACTATTTCCCATCATGTTGAAGGCGTCTTATATAAAGATTTTATATTTTTTCGTCACTTTACTTAATAACAGACCTAGGGCATGTTATCAAATGGGACGACTGATGTATTTTGGCCATTCAGTTCATAGATGAATTATTTCTTGAGTTATGAAAAAGTTACATTATTGTATTGCTGAGTCACTATTGCTTATTAAGTGAATGTTTCATATAAAAAATTTTCTACTTTTACTGAATTCACTTATAAATCTGGGGCATATTACCGAACGACAGGTTCCTACTGTTTTCGATAACCAGTGAATACATAAAATAATTTTAATTAAAAATACATTATTATATTGTTGATTTACTTTGTCTTATCAAGTTGAATGTACCTTATATAAAGATTTTATGTTTTTATAACGCTTCAATTAGTAACCTACCTAGGACATGTTATCGAATGGGACGACTGATATATTTTGGCCTCTCATTCAGTGTATATATGAAATATTTCTTGAGTTAAAAAAAAAAAAGCTATATTATTATATTGCTGATTTACTATTTCTTATTAAGACGAATGTGCCTTATATAAAAAGAATTTCTGACTTTTACTGAATTCACTGGCAGATCTAAGACATATGACCGAACTGTACGACCCTAATGGTTTGGCTATTTAATGTATATATGACATATTTAATTAATTAAAATTGTTAGACTATTACATTGTTCTCTGAGTTAAAGGGCAGAAATAATCTCAAAAAATATCCTGAACAACTCATAATTTCATGTTAAGATCCAATATTTCGATGCAATGTTTATGTATTTCAGGGCCATGCAGCTCCTATATTGTATGCAGCATGGGCTGAAGCAGGTTTGTTTCCCGTGGACGATTTACTTCACTTGAGAAAGATAGACTCAGACTTGGAAGGCCATCCCACTCCAGTAAGTGATATTGTTATTGGTTTTAGTTGTTATGTTTTTAATCGTTGTTTCATGTTGTTTTTCCTCTTCGTATGCAGTTTAATTTATTTTAAGAATTTCAAAGTTATTCTCTGTTTTACTTTTCCCTAGATTTCAAAACATGATTTCTTTCTGTTTCAATAATCTTTCCCTTGCTGCGATACGGTTAATTTTTTAACGGTTAATGTTTTGAATTTTGTGGGATAAACTATTATTTAGTAGTTATATTATTTTTAATACTTTCGCTGCGTACCATCCTAGATTATTATTTTTGAATATTTCCATTCTAGATTACTATTTCGAAAAGCACCATTCTAGATAATTTTTTTTTAAATCTACCATCCTGGATTATCATTTTTGAAAAGTGCCAACCTAGATTATTATTTTCGCAACGTATCATGTATTAATTACTACGAAATGATGCAATTCAGCAAAAGTTATTAAGAGCTTAATTGGTTTATTAGTATAATAAATATCTCAAATGCTTTGCATTTATAAAAATATTAGATATAAATACTTTTAATGTTAATATCCTTTATATAACTGCAATCACTATTTAATTATAAATTTTTATCTAGATATAGAATATTTTTCTAAATTAAAGTATATTATTCGTTATATTATTTTTTAATGATAGGCACTTTAACTTAAATCATTCATCACTAAAACGGTAGATATGCAACATTATCCAATTTGTAATATACAATAACGTAATAGCGTAATTGTAACCAGATTTTATCATTACAATTTTGTGCCAATACCTTAAGAAATGGCAACTACGAGGTTAATATTTTCCTGTTTTCTTCATTGAGTCCAACGAAAGTAATTTCTAGAGTACAGATTTATTACTCCCATCTTTGATATAGCTATTGAACGATTCTGTTCTGTATTTCTTCGTCTGTATTTCAATCAGGGCTTCCATGGGCTTCAAAGTCGAAATTCAAAGCTATTCTATCTACAAAGGCTATACGGGTCTACTACCCAACATAAAAGAAAGAGATTCTCTAAACGAATTTAAATTGTTTCGAATTCGTAATTAAGAAAAAATTAGTTTGAAAATAACTATCTTATAACTGTCCCAATGCATCATACAAATGTACTGTTATTGAAATGTATAAATATAAAATATCCATCTCATAGATTTAAAACAGTAAAGAAACCGATTATAAAAACCTTATTTGTAAAAATGCAAAACTAACTTTTATAGCAAACTTACTTCTTTTAACCCGAAATTTTTTTCCTTTAATTGTTCCTATTTGGTAATAGTTTTACTTAATTTCCAACCACCCAAAAGCGAAAAGTAAAATGATTAAATATTTTATAGCGCCTTTCATTTGTGGACATTGCAACAGGATCATTAGGACAAGGACTCAGCTGCGCAGCTGGCATGGCCTATGTTGGAAAATATATCGACAAAGCAAAGTAAGAAATTAAACAATATTTTTCATTACATTATAACAGTGGCTATCCTGCACAGACTGTGACTGTGCCATTGTATTAAAAATGCAATAGGTATTGTATGTAAATTGTACGTTATTGTCAATTGTACTTATTGTCATTGCATATCGATTGAATGTGCAAATGTGGTAGGTATTATCTTTGGAAAGACTCTCAGATTTTGATAAAATGTTAAAACATAAATTATGATTCAGCTTTAGTTTAATAAAAAAACCCATTTAAATATTAAAAAAAAAAAACAATTTTTTCAATGTTTTCTAATTTTTTTATAACTTGGAAGATCAGAATAATGTACTAACCTGGTTGAAGGATTCTTATCTAAATTCTAGTTCTAATATAAAAATCTAATTCTAATAAAAAAAAAAACCATTTTAATATTAAAATAAAAACAATGTTTCCAATGCTTTCTAATTTTTTTTACACACTGGCAGATCAGAATATCATGCTAACCTGGATGTAGGATACTTATCAATATATTTTTTATTTCTGCATTATTTGTCACCAAAAACATGATTCCTTTTAAAATAGCATTAAAAATATTATTATTATTATAAATATATTTAAACACGAAAATTTGCTTAGATGAATTCATTTTTATTTAAATATACTTGGATAATTTTTTTTATTTCCAATGGCAGGTTATAAACAGTTACAGCAATAAAAAGAACAACGGAAAAAAACAGAGAATACAACAAAACATGCTGAAACAGAGTTCATTAATCTAACATATCTCTAGCCTCCCAATATCACTCGGCGAGAAAAGTCTTGCTCAGAGCAGGACAGTGAAGTAGATGCGTGGAGTCCATGGCCTCTCCAGAGCTGCACAGAGTGCATATCGGGGAAGGAACAATTTTGAGTCTGTAAAGATGGTTTTGCAGGCAGTCGGTTGTCAAATTAGCCTCCATATTAGTATAAACATCAATATCCTTCTCACACAGAGTCAGTAAAAGCTCGGCGTTAGGATAATTGCTTTAATAATAAAAGAACTATGTAGTATTAATAATCCTGCTTGCTTTCAGCTATCGAGTTTATTGCATAGTTGGAGATGGTGAATCTGCAGAAGGATCTGTTTGGGAAGCATTGTCTTTTATCTCGCACTACAAGCTGGACAATTTGGTCGTCATATTTGACGTCAACAGGCTAGGGCAGAGTGAACCGACACCTTTGCAACACAGCGCGGATGTTTACAAAGCTCGACTGGAGGCCTTTTTGGGTATGATCCATTTATCATATCTATTTATTTATTTCAAACTTGTTGACATTAAATGAAATAATTGTATTCATATTTGATGTAGATTGGAGAGTTCATATAAACACCAACATATTTGCGTGAGTTTAAATTGTAGAAATGAAGCATTCGGACCAAAAGTGCATCGAAGATTGATTACATAAGAAAAATAATAACGGAAGATCCTAAATTATTTAAAAAATTCTATTAATAATCAGTTTTTAATAGCTTTTATAAGTTTGATGAATGTTTTGTAGCTAATTTTTATGAAAATGTTATGAGAAAAAAAAAGGAATAGACACTTCCTTCACTTAAAATAAATACATTAGTTCTTCTGATTTAATTTTAAGATGTGCATCTGTATCAATAGCAAAAATAAATGATTATAATGAAAAAAAATGAAGTTTCATGGTCAGAAATTGAAACTGGTGATAATTTACATAAGAATGAAAATACTGCTGCAATGAATTGAAGAGAGGATATATATATATAGAATGTGTATATCTTATATATATGAACTTTGCATTTAGTATGCATTTAGTTCATTGCAGATCTTTTGGAAATGGCCTTGAATATGACACCTTAATGATTTTATTTTCATTAGTTTTTTAATATTATTGTTATACACAGTCCAGTCACGTTAATGAGACTACCTGTCAAAAGCCAGAAAATACACACTTGTATATTCTGGCTTTAAGTGGAGTGTGGAATGTGATATTTAAATGGTATTAAATAGAATTCTTTATATACACTCCACTGCAATGTGCTGCCACCTGCCTTTTGTGATTGGTTATTTCCCGTTGACGTCGAAAGTAGGTGGTGGTCACATTAATGTGACTGGACTGTGTATTTATAGTAACGAAGCTTTCAATACCTGAAGTTATAAGTTAGTTAACTAAATTTTTTATTTTGATACAATCTTTTTTTTTGGGGGGAATAATAACATTTTCGCGTATTAATACTAATAATTTATGAAAATAACTATTGAATATAATATTTGGAGGAATTTTCCCACATCATTTGAACTTCAATAAATTAAATATGTTTGATATGACATGAGAATATGTTTGATTAACATTTAAAAAAAATAAAAATATGTTTGTTATATATTTTATTTATTTAACTTTTGTAAAAATATATTGTTGCGAAACATAGGTATTTTTGAAAAGTCTTTGGCAATATTCAACAACAACAACACATACACACAAAAACAAAGTTTGGCAAAACAAAAGACATACGATGTTAAACATTCAAGATGATTTTTAACTCATATAATTGGTGTTAGAAAAAATCTATTATTGCATTATATGAGTGCATTAAAATAATTTTAATTAAATAATGTAATAAAAAATAATTTTAGTTAAATAATATAATAAAAAATAATTTTAGTTAAAAAATTTAAATAAATGAATGTTTTAGTTTGTTTAATATAAGAATTAAGTTAAATATGAATAGGATTTTAATCTTTGTAATATTTTTGTAAATTTATCTTGTAAATTACACAGGTTTAACACAAGCGTAGTGGACGGACACAATGTTTCAGAACTGTGCAAAAATTTGAAGAAGCGAAAAAATATAAAAGGATCTCCAACTGCCATTATTGCTAAGACTATAAAAGGAAAAAAAAATTCCCAGGTTGGTATAATAATTCGAAAATACACACTTAATTCTCTAAATTCTTATTAATCGATAAAAAAGAGATTTATCATCTTGTTATACAATGTTTAATTAAATCGAATAACTGTATTGTAACTAACAGTTTATTTGTGCTATGCTAATTAAATTTCAATCAATTATTTTCAACTTTTATACAATTAAGGATATTTTTAACTCATCATATAAGATTCTCCTATTTTTACTGTAATAACAACATTTTCGTAATTTAATAATAATAATATTAGAGATCACACTAAGTGAGAGTAGTGTATCTTTAGTAAGTGAATGAAATTTAATTTGCTCAAGAATTTAATAATAATTTAATTAATTTGCACAAGAGTTTAGAAGTTTATATATCTATAGGTATATCTTCCCTCTAAAAAAAGACAGAGCGCTTAGTTTCTTATGTCTTCTTGAGCATGCACTTCTAAACCGATGCATTTATGATGTTGAGCTCCTCAGACGCTACTGAAACCAAACACAACAATCCATGAGAGTAAACAGCATTCACGCGATACACGAATATACACTCTCATGTGATTATGAGCCTACTTATTTTTAGTACCACCCAAATATCCCTTTGTGTACCCCACTTTGAAGACCACTGCTGGCTTAAGGGAGAGAGGACAGAAAATCAATATATTAAAAATCCTACCGAATGCTCTTGCCACTTAAATTGTTTCTTACCAATGTGATTGAGTGAAGGTGCAAGCTTTACTAAGCAAGTTTTATACACAGGATTTTCCATTTATCCATAAACATCAGCTTACAGTTTTTGAAATGGATGTTATCAAGCAAGGTTTATGGATTCAAGGTTCACGATGGGATCATCAATATGCTATTTAGCCTTAGATCTTAGCTCCAATGCAACACAACGAGCACCACCAATGCGGCAGCTCAGAATCCTCCTCATTTTCCTACAAATATAATTAATACTTTATGATTTATAAATTCATCATGATTTTCTCTAATATAAAATACCGGAACTGGCTAGTGCACCAAAACTCAACGGTTTTGAATCGAGCTTCTCTACATCAGGAGTCGCTCCGGTATTCGATGCCACAGGTTTAGGGTTCAAGTCCCGGCGGTGCCATGTATGTTTGTAGTGGTTCGGAATCCCCTTTAAGCCGTAGGTCCCGCCGTCATATGTCCGTAGAGCGTCACAGAGTCCTATCAGATTTCTCACCCACATCATTACCAAACTGGAAAATGGCAATTCAGCTCTAGGCACAGTGATGTGGTGTGGTAGTAATAGTAGCAGCAGTATATCAGGAGTCAGTGCTCTAATCAATATAGCACTCCCAAGGTAGGTAGTACTAAGAATTAAATAATTTAAAATGTATTACTTGTCTTCAAAATAAGAGACCTTTTAAATATGCAAGATAAGTAATTAAAATGGATATTTCTCTTAGATATAGAAAATAAGGAAGGCTGGCACGGGAAACCATTGGGGACACAAGGTACAGAAATCATCAAACAAATTCAGGAAGAATTGCTCAAGAAAGGCACGGACACCAAACTAGAAAGAACGGCTCCCGATGAAGAGATTGAAGCAATTGATTATTCTGACATGAAACTTTCGGAAGAGCCAAGTTATGTCTTCAGTGAAAAGGTAATAATTAAAACAAAAACTTTTTTCTGATTTTGCAGTTAAGGGTGATACAGTAATAATATTATTTAAAAATATCTAAATGAATGTTATAAATATTGTCCATAAATTAAAATTATGTTTGTTGCACGAAAATATTTTGTAGTTGGCTGTTGACTCTAAATTTTATTTTTTACAACAAACTTTCTGATTTTAAAGTTTTTAGTACAATACGAACAATAAATACTTAATTTAATGATGTTTAGTAATATGGCACTCAGCATTAACTTACACCAAACATAAATATTTATTACCCGTATCACATACTTTCGATAATACACTTCATAGTCAAAATCGAATAACCATTTCGCATAACTGATGTATTCTTTTTTTATTCAGCAAAAATTCGCGCCATCTATCGACATGCTGAAATACTACTGATCAGAATTTTTCAATAATTGGGGAGATATAATTCATGAGCAGTGAAAATCTCAAAAAACTTTTCTATGAAGACTCCTTCAGTTAATCGAAAATAAGCATATTGAATCAGATTTGCTCAGTTTTATACTAGATGATGAATTTTGTAGTTGGCTGTTGACCCCAAATCTTATTTTTACAACAAAATTTCTGATTTTAAAAAATTATTTTTACAACACGAGCAATAAATACAATTTAATGATGCACAGTATGGTACACCGTATCAACTTATATCAATATTCAAACATAAATATTGAGTACTACATTTCATATGTTCGATAATGTAGTTCATGATTCAAATCGAATTGCCATTTCAAATAACTCATGCATTCTGTTTTTATTCTGCAAAATTTCGTGCCAAAAAAGGAGAGCGCCATCTCTCGGCATTCTCGAGTACTACTTATCGGCTTTTCTATATTAGGACAAGTTTATGAGTTGTGAAAATCTAAAAAAATTTTTTATGAGACTCTTTCAGTTAATCCAAAAAATAATATAATTGAATCAGATTTCTCAGTTTCATACTTTATGATAAATATCATCAGTAGACAATTTAAATATCTACATCAATAAATAACATTATTCTTTCAGTTATAGTTAATTATAAATTAGTTATTACTATTAATATTGTAATTAGTTCTAATATCTATTTGGAATCTTAACTTTTTCAGATTAGCACAATTACAATTATTTAATGTGTTAGTGCAGTGTAAATAAAAATTATATTTTTAAAAAATCTAAAATTGGATTGCTTTGAAAATATTGTTGCAATATTTAATCTCTCTTTCTCTACACATACACGCTCGCGCGCATATATATATATATATATATGTAATATTCGATAGATATATATATAAATGTAAATTCGATTTGTTCAAAAAAATTCCGTATAATGAAATACAACAGATCTAGAATAAAAACACATAAAAAGCGCCATTTATCATAAATAAAAGAAGAAGTATTAAAAATCAGTATTTATATGTAATGAGGAAACACCAATTAAAAATTCAAAGAAAATAAAAAATTTATAATTTTTTGCAGGTAGCTAAGATCCGGCTTATGGAACAGCGTTAGCAAACTGGGTCATAATAATGACCATAATAGCGTTAGATGCTGATACGAAAACTCCACCTATTCCATAAAATTCCACGATGCCTTTCCGCAAAGATTCGTGGAATGTTTCATTGCCGAGCAGAATCTTATTGGGTGGCCGTCGGTGCTTCTTGTAGAAACAGGACTATTCCTTTCGTCAGTACCTTCGCCACATTTTTACAAGAGCTATGGATCAACTAAGAATGGCAGCGATATCTCAAGCAAATATCAAATGCTGTGGATCTCACTGTGGTGTTTCAATAGGTAACAGAATTTATGTCTTAAAAATAAGAAATGCTATGAATTATATTCTTTTTAATTTAAAATGCAATCTTTTATTACACATAGGCTTTTTAAAGTAAGCACGGTTCGAAATGTGTTCGCGCACCCATGATTACAGGTTTGCACATGTGAGCTAAGTATATTTTTCTACGACTATCTAAATGCCATTTTGGAAGCAAGCGTCAATGATTATTTATTTGTAATTAAAATACCCCAGTTGTTCGGTTTTGTCTCTCTACGGTTATTGTTTGCACACCCCAGCTAATTATACAGGAACCTACAGTTACTACCATAACAGACTACTTTTAGTAGTATGGATTCGTGGATATTAATGTGGATTCCGAACCACTGACAAACATCCATGCCACCACCATTATTCGAAGCTGGAGCCTATAGTGTCAAAGGCCAAAACGCTAACCGATTGGCCATCAGGCCGCAACGTACCAGATGCAATATCAGAAATTCATCAGCATATTAGTAAAGTCTATGGAGAAAGCGTTATGAGTTATGGAAGGGTAAAAATATGGCGGAGAACATTTAAGAAGGCCATACAAATATTGAAGTAACATGAGTTACTGACGTCTGACTGAATCAAAACTGTTCAGGGATGGAGACATAATTTCATCCATGAAAGGGAAGTTAAAAAAAAAAATCTGTCCGTAAAAATGATGTGCACTATATTTTGGGATAAAGGGCCTGAATGGCCTGAAGTGGCTAGCGCCGCTCTGGCGCTCGGTACCACAGGTTTCGGGGTTCGAGTCCCGGCGGTGCCATGGATGTCTGTAGTGGTTCGGAATCCACTTTTAAACTGTAGGTCCTGGTGTAATATGATCGTAGAATGTTGCGGGGTCATTGTTACTCCGTGGCTTATCTTCAAGTTACACGCTCTTCCTGGGTAATGCAAAGTGAGTAACGTCAGTGCAGCGCTTACTTTAAGTCATCCAAGACCAAGTTGTCTAAGTGTTTGTCAGCTGCATTTGAACGAAAAAAATATTTTGGGATATAGTGCAACGTGATCTATCCTCGTAGTACACCCGGACAACATCTAATACGGCAAAAATGTTCTACAAATACGGCCTTCAGTCTGGCTGTGAAGTTTCTTAATGTTTTCCAGGAAGTTCTAAAGAAAATTCGGTGGCTTTGCTACGGCTTTCTTGTGGTCACGATAGTCTCCGTAAGCACCTTGACAGAATTAAACTGACTCTGACTGACTCTCTGTCTCCGTGTGATAACCAGGAAGAAATGGATGTCTTACCTTGCTTCCTGTTCTCCACTGCCTCCTGTTTCTTCATGGAAGCGCTATTGGATTGCAGACTTTTCTTTTATGATATTTGTTGTCCTGTAAACTTGCCACAGGAAATAAAAACAAAAATATATTTTGGGTAGACAAGATATTTTTCTTGAAGATTTCTTGTATCTGGATAACAAAACCAATGCAGATAGGCATTGAGGGATCTTGAATAAATTACGTCGTACAATTCAAAACAAAAGGTGCTGCATGCTCAGTAGAGAGGGATAGTTTTGCTACAAAAAACTTCCTATCCAACATGGTTGATCGTATCCTTTGAAAAATTTAATCACCATCCGTATAGCCCTATTTGGTCCCAAGCGATTATCATTCGTTTTTTGATGATAATCGCTCGACGTTGATGATCTCAAAACGAACGTGTTAGAGAAGTTATAAAATCATGTGTCAGATTTTTATGATGACGAAATTTCGAAGTTGTTTGCGTGATATTATTAATGCCTAAATGTTAATGTAAATTATAGAAAAAAATAGATTATATGCGCAAACTTTTATGTATAAACTTATGAGTAAATTGTTTTTATATCAAAACTGTACTAACTTAAAAAATATTCTCATATTTAGAAAAATGATCTTATTGTTTTAAAATCAATCTCTTTAAAGATATTTAACAATTTGGAAAGAAATAAATTTTGTAAATGATTCGTATTAATGAAGACTTTTTTTAAGAAACTATTATTATAATATCTGCGAATTAATTGAGTTTTAGATATTGAATAATGAATAGTTAAAAAATCAGTCATGTGTTGCTGACGTTGAGAATTTACCCGGATGTGATATTTTTATGTTTGTATTAATTATTTACCACTTACAGTTGTTAATGAAACTTGTAGTTATGTAGCTTGTCCATTACTATACATATGTACCTACATTATATCTATAAATCTCTCTATATATATCAGTGATACTATATATATATATAGATCTATTTATACATAAAGTTAACAACAAAAAAACTGTTAAATGATGTTAATGCACCTACGACTTATGAGATATTTATATAATCTCAGGAGAGGATGGACCATCACAAATGGGACTAGAGGACATCGCACTATTTAGAACTATACCTGGAAGCACAATTTTCTATCCAAGTGATGCAGTTTCGACGGAGAGGGCAGTTGAACTTTCAGCCAACACCAAAAAGGAATTTTTGCTACATAAGAACCTCAAGGCCCGAAACAGCAATCATCTACGAAAACACTGAGAAGTTCGAAGTTGGAAAAGCTAAAAGTAAGCCCTTCCTTTATTGAAGACTGCTATTTGTAATATAATTTGTATTATTATTATTCTGCATATCTGTTTCCCAGATACACAGGGTTTATAGTTTTCCTAAATGCAAGGCACTAAATAATTAATTTTTAAATTTTGTTTCTTCTTTGAATATATATATATATATACAGTTTCTTCCTTCATTTGGGGAGTCGAAGTGGCCAGGAATTGGATTTCGAAATTCGAGATTTGTGTTCTAATTTCGATTAGTACAATCAAACCAAAATGCATCCCTGTTAACGATGGTTACAAATAAGTGAGTAAGATAAATATATATGCTGGAAGGATCTTTTTTGGAATCGAGGAGAAAGGGACTAAGGTACTTATCCATCAGATACTATCGAGATTGTCAAATTGTGACTATAATGTAACAAGCAACCCATCATGCTCTCTCATTAGCTACCTCCGTAGCAAAGCTGAATTTGCTATATATATTCTGTTCTAGTGGTAATTGACCTCAAGACATTCAAAAGAATAAAATATGTTCTCGATATTCAAAAAGAATAAAATATGTTACCTTCCTCACTTCTCATTAGAGTAGACACACTTTTTCAGCCCATAGTTTATCACCAATCACGATGCAATAATTCAGGGTGCAGTCCAGATTCCATCTGTAATGGTTTAGACCTGTGAAGGTCGCACAGACCACCGCTAATTTCATGAGGTCTCATTATGCATGACACTGAATATCTGATATCAGATTTGAGTGATGGGTTGTTCTCATTAGTTAAAAATCACTAATTACATGTAATATAACCAACCACACCGCTGCTCATCTGCTGTCAAATTTGAGTGATAGGTTCTTATTAGGTAAAGAATGTCAAGGAATATACGTTCCTCTCTCCCCTGGGAAGAAAAATTCACAACTCTTCCCGTTGGAAAATTGCTACAAAGTGAATACAAATAGTAAACAAAGCAATAAACATTTGTTAATGTATTGTTTGTGCTTTTACACAAAAACATTCGTTGAATTTTTTCAGGATGAATCTAATTTGAATTTCTGATATTTCGATGCTTATAAGCAACTTTGTACGAATAAGTTCAATGTTTTAACTCACCAAGCTAAAATTATTTAAAAAATGCAAAACTTTAACTTCAGTCACTATTTATTACATTTTCTTATTTCGTAGGTGGTAAAGAAGTCCGACGAAGACCGAGTATTAATTATAGCTGCTGGTATAACTCTACACGAAGCCTCTGAAAAGCCTGGGAATTACTAGCCTCAGAGAAAATCTCAGTGAGGATTCTAGATCCCTTTACAATCAAGCCGATTGATAAAAGACTTCATACTTCTCAACGCCAGAGTGTGTGGTATGAAAATTATAACAGTTGAAGATCATTATCCTGAAGGTAATTATTATTAGTGATATTAATATATTGTTTTAGTAATTTAAGTAGTCAAATTAACTACGAGAGTCAGTCAAATACAGAGTTAAGTTTCAAAATTAATCTAATGATAAATATTATTAATAATAATTATTTTAATTGTTATATATATATATAAATATTTCAATTAATTATTTAAAATTAATTTTACGCATTGTCATGAAAGTTGGCATTATTACTATTAATAGTGTAAGGAAGGCACAGTAGGGGCAGAAGAGTGGTGTAGCAAAATAAGTGGCATTAAAATGCTTGATGGCCGAGTGACTTGCGTTTGGTACCCCAGGTTTCATGTTCGAATCCCGGTGGTGCCATGGATGCTTGTAGTGGTTCAGAATCCATTTTAAACCGTATGTCCCGGTTTAATATCACTGAAGAGTGTAGGGCTGTTTCGAAATCTGCATTCTTATACGGCTTATTTATTTATTAGTTATTACTTTTTTTTTCTGATTGTATAGTAATTGCTTTTTCAAGAATATTCCTTCAGCTCTCTGATCTGCATATTTTTTCTATGCAGTGTTTATTGTATTACATTGTTTTAAATTTTTTCTAATATTTAACCTGTACCTCTAAATGTGAATTACGCAAAATTTTTCCGCCTGCATCGTGTGTCCGTTCAATGTCACCCACATCATCCAAACTGGGGCATCTCATCTTAGGCTACAGTGATGTGGTGTGGTGTAGTAGTAGACAGACTCTTGAGACTTCCCCCCCCCTATGGGGCTGTTTCGTAAATGAAGAAGATGAGGACACTGGTCCGCAAATCGGTATTCTGAACTGAGAGAATTCAGATTTCTGACAGGGTACCTGTTTAAAATGAAAACGCTAATTCTGATATAACATTTAGTGTATTATGATGCAAAAAAAAAATAATATTTTTTTTTGCATTTTACATTAAAAAATGTGTGGAATACTTTTAAAAAGATTTGAACATACATTTTTATCACTTTTAATTGAAAGCAAATTTTAAGAAGGTGCTACAAAAGTTATTGAGCAAATATTTTGGATTATAATTGATATCCAAACAGAAAGCAGTTCTTATACAATGGTGGACATAAAAAAAATTGCGTCAAAAGAAAAAGAAATATTACGTTCGCTCTGAATTACTGTGTGCTAGCATTATGAATAAATATTATATTTTCACTTTCTGAAATTTATGTGCGATAAATAGATGCTTGAATGTATCTATTTTCCCAGAAATTTATTTCGACGGGGTTTACTTTTATTTTATCTTTCCATAAAATAAAGGCAGTTCTGCATAAATCATAAAACTTTTCCATTTTTACAGTTGACACAAGTCCTTTGTCCGTCACTGTAAAAGTATGCTATAGTGACAAAATAAGAATTTTCATTGCATTTCGATCTCTAATAAAATTGTCTTCTTCAACACACAATTAAACTCACACCGTCCTGGCGGTGGAATGGATATTTGCTGGCGGTCCGGAATCCACGTTAAACTGTGGTCTCGGTCTAATTAGCCTAAACGGAAACACAAAATGATCGCAGAGCAATAAACCCAACCTGTATTAATAAATATTGAAAAGATTAATTTCTACAGATGTTTAAAAAAATGCGATTGCTATAATATTGATAGATGAAGTCTTCAATTTTTCAATTCCTTCTATTAGCTCACACTCTCCTATATATATCTTGTTCAAATTTTTAATCGTTAATAAAATGCTTTTTTATTCATCCACTCAAGCTCAAACACATTTTTTTTGAACTTTGTAGTGGATGACACTTGATGTTAATACAGTTTTTCAAACATTAATTCATTCATTAAATTTAAATATTTAATTTTAGTTTTTTTTTAGGTTTAAGTTGCATATATCTACCAATAGATGGCGCCAGATAAACTTAAAAAATGAATGAAAATTATTTATAAAGGAATTTTCTGAATAAAAGTGTGAAAAAAAAGTAGGAATTGACTTTTTTTTTTATATTACTTTGTTTATATGAAATAGTAATAAAGTACGGAATGATACCAAAAGTTGATATATTTATAAATTTACCAATAGATTTTTTAAAAATAAAAACATATGATTAAATTTAAGTGTACATAAAGTTCACTTCATTTTTTATACAAAATGCCACATGCTCAACCCGCTGCATTACATCTATTGTTACTAACTTATGTATAAAAAAAAAAGGCCTTTCTTGTTGTAGTTTGAAAAAAAGTGTTTTGTCGCCCAAAATTATTTGAAAACTTTGTCTAGTTTTATTTTGGAAAGAATGCCATAGCATGAAATATATCGATCAAGATGATGACTCGAAATTGCGTGATTAGCTTGATTTGAAAAAGCTTTTTCGATTTATTACTGAGCTATCGTTAGTAAATCATCATCATTTCCTATGAAAACGAGGAGGTTTCTGGATAGTTTAGGAGGATTTGCCGTATATTTGCGTGTCACATGTAAGAAGAAAGAAGAAATCTCATGTCTCTAAGAAATTAAATCAAATTATTCGAGCGTCACTGTGCCAAAACCAGACTACTACCAACAGTTTGAGATGCCTTCAACAGAAGTATGTCCCTTCAGTGACCATGACATACAGACATGGGATGAATGGCATATTAATATTTTTGCCAAGTAGCGAAAGAATCAAAAATATCAATTAGCTTGTTTTGTGGTTTGTCTTTGACCTGCAACATAGATATTTTTCAGCAAATATTTATTTTTGCAAAATCAGCAAGTAGATCAAACTTACGGATATAAATTATATCAAAGTATACCTATATACTGTGTAACACAACAGAAGCTATATATATAATACTCAAAGTGTGCCTGTGGCCCATTGTTTGTACTTTTGTTTATAAGTTATATTATTTTACTACAGTATGTATTAAATACTATAGCATAACTTAGAAAAGTAGAGACAGTGTTGTATTAGTGTAAAAATTATTAAGACATTTTTGAATTTTCCTAATTAACACAGAAATTATCCAGAGAATGTGTTCATATGAAACGGAGCAATATGATGTAAACGCTGAATTAAAAAAAGAAAAACATATTGTAAAAACAAATCTGGTCTTTTTAAAACCAGGCAGATTTTTGTAACAGACAAAACTTAATTTTTACTGAGAGAAATTTTTCATTTTTAAAGTTAAAAATAAGTAAGTATACATTTTTATTGCATAAACATTAATTTTTTTTTGTCGATAATACCCTTGCAGACATAGAAGTAATTAATTTATAAACAGTAAATATTGAAATTATATAACATTTCCTTTATACCTCAAACCTACATTTTTATAAATTTATTTGTGAAACAATTTATCTTTTATTCTTTTTATTTTATATATATATATATATATTAATTTTACAGAATTTAATATTGTATAAAGAAATTTATTTTTTATTACTATCTTTTAAAATTTATTTTATTTTACAAATAATTTTTTTAATTCCAATTTTTTTCTTTTTAAATTAACAAATTTTATTTTTTGCTAAAGGATTATATTTAATATTATTATTCTTACTTTTTGCAAATATATTTATTTTACAAATAATTTTCATTTTTAAATATAAACATAGTTTTTTTTTGCATTACAAAAATTTATTTTAATAAATAGATAATTAAATGCCCTTTTTAAAAAAAAAAAAATTATTTGTTTTCTGGAAGCCTTGTAATGTGAAAAATAATAAGAAAAATTTCAAATGTAGATGTTGATGAAATCTGAGTTGCATTTAATAAAACTAGAATGGGCAAGGTCAAGTCTGGAGAAAAAACAAAACTTACTTTTTCCATCTGAGCAGTTATAAGGATCGTTTAAAATATTTATTGATGCAAAGTCTTTTGCAATGATTATTTGTTGAATATAAACGACCTGGTAACTCAACGCGTATCCAGTCTCAATGCCGTATAGGTTTTCTCATTTTTTAAAGTTATTATTAATATTTTCATATAGTTATATCGACTTTTGAATCATATTATACCTATTATTTTGAGTTGGTATTAAATAAAGCTAACAATTAAGCATACAATATATTTTTAAAATAAATTTGATTGTGCTCAAATAATCCAAGTTCTTCTCGCGGATTATCTGATTGTATATTGTTCCATCTGATTATTATTTATCATATTATTTTTAAGACAGTTTACAAGTGAGTTTAAGCTTTTATTTAAATATGTATCTCTCAATCTGAGAAACCGGTATACACCACTGGCTACACATAACGGATATAACTCTCACCAAAATTTTATCTAATTCTAATATCTAAAAAATAAAAAAATTAATGAAAAATATACAAATAAAAACTGCTAAATAAAAAATGCATTTTCTCTAAAGGGAAAAAACTAATTAAGAAATGATATAGTGAAATAAGTGATAAACGTAAGTAAATAAACAGTTTCTTTTCGATAAAGGCAACTCACGTCTTTGGAGATCAGTAACTATGTAAGCTTTGCATAACTTTGTGTATAATGTGATATCTTATGTGTAGTGTACAAGATGCTCTTTTACTATTAGATTGCCAAAGGGGTATGGTTTTATCATTTAAAAACATCTCAAAAACCCTAAAGGAATTTCTGCGTATCCAATTTCTTCAAATGAAATGTGTAAAAATTTTTTTTGAAGAATCAATTCCTACTTTTTTTCCTTTATTTAGAAAGTCCTTTATAATTTAATCATTTTTAAGTTTATCCTTATATATCTGTGGTAAATATGCAGCTTGAATCATGAAAAGTGAAAGAAACTAATTAATTAAATTTAATTGAATTAATATTTGAAAAAAAATATATAACAATCAGTGTCATGCACTGCAAGTTAAAAAATAATAACAAACTTGGGTAAGATGAATAAAAGTATTTTATAGACCTTGATTGAAAATTTAGAACAGATATATGGATGGTGTGAGCTAATGAGATTGGAGAAAAAAAGGGAAAATGAAACCTGTTTTTAACGCCTGATCTAGCTCAAAAAAATTAGTTGAGATTTAGTGAAATCAAGTGGAATGAATGTGTGCTGCTGTTTCATAAAACGTGTTTATTCGATTTGTTGTGCTGATGATTTTCTGGCAAATATGTAGAATATGATGCAAAAATATTTTATATTTGACATTAAAACTTGCATGGATTATTTAAGCTACTCTGTAGTGTTAAAGCTGTGTTTTCAAATTAATACAAATGAATAATTAAATATAAATTTTAAATATTTATTTGAAACATAAGCAAGAAACCATTTTAGAATTTAAAAGTAGTTTCACTTAAAAACATTATTTTAATATTATTTATACTATGATAAATTGGAGAATAAAGTAAAATGATTCATAAAAAAAAATAATTGAAGCTATTTAAAAATAAATTCGCAATAATCTAACATTAAATTTGTAAAAACTAGTATTTTCTGATTTATCATGACAGTAATTACCACCAATGATGCTCATGATCTAATTCGTCGTGTGAGTATCACGCGCTAATGATCTGCTTTAATCAATGATCAGGTGCATTTTTTTTTTTTTAAAAATTTTTTTAATTTAGATATTAGTAAATGATTTATTGTTAACTGAATTGAATCAGTGAAATATGGTATCCCAATCAAAGCTTTCAATGCATTTGAAAAGGGTTAATCCGTATCACCTAATTTTTGTGGCTTAATCGACGTGCATTATCTATGTTAATTGCTACACTATGAACAATTCATATTAAACAATGTATAATGTAATGTGATAATCAGTTTATATAATTAAGTTCGCAATATTTACATTACACAATTAACATAGTGTACTGTAACATTAATATAACTAAATATTACTACATTACACTATGTTGAAATTGTAATCACTGTAAATTTTTTGTTTTTCATCATTTAATTTTAATTTAATATTTATGAATTTTTGTAGTAATGCAATACTGGATATTAAACAGAAAATAGCGGAACAAAAATAATCATTAGTTTATTTAATAATTTTTGCTTCATCTTGGCTCAGCAGTTTTGTAATTTACATACCCAGCAAAAGTTGGTTATTTCAAATCTTTTGTGGCTATACTTGAGTTTTAAAATTTGATCTCATATTCAGTGCCTGATATAGATGTTTCAAATGAGACACGTGGGGCGATTTTCAATCAATGGTTTTGTTTTCAGATTTTCAATCAGTTGACACATTTTAAAGTCTTTACCATACTGGAACTAAGTCTATAATATTATTCTTCTTTACTTAAGCTTATGCTGCATACTTTGTTTTTACAAAAGCTGGTTTTTTTTCCTAAAGATAATCTATACAAAAATTCATGATTTAATAAAAAATTTTGTGCTTTTTTTTGTTGCAGGTGGCTTAGAGATGCCGTTTCTGCTGCTGTGAGCATGGAAAAAGACGTTGTACTGAAACGTCTTGAAGGCTGTAACGGGGACATCCCTAGGAGTGGACCGGGAAGTGTCCTATTGGTATGTTTGGCATAAACGCTAAATCCATTATTCAAAGTTATCAAAGGAGTTTGTTCAGTGAGGTGGATAGACATTCGATATGACAAGCTGCTTGGACCGTATATACGCAGTCAGTTACATTAATATTGACCACCACCACTTATGACTCAAGACGTCAACGTGAAATAACCCAATCACAAAGGCAGGTGGCAGCATTTTGTTGCTGGTGGAGTGTATATAAGGATGTCCTAGGACATCCTTTATATACTTATGCTAAATCACCCCTTACTAATCCTAAGTCCTTTATATACCATGGAGTATTAAAAGCTTATGGCTTTGACAGGTGGTCACGTTAATGTGTGACTGGTTACTATTGTACACATCATGTGAAGCTTACATATGATTCCAGGTTTCTGAATCTAGAAATCTAATACGAAGTCATGATTAATAAAAGTGGTAGAGAGATGAGTTGTTGAAATAATTGTTTATGCATTTTGCCGGCATATAATTATATATTTTTATACGTTCAATAAATACGTTTTATACTGAGATAATAATGTAATTTTCTGGGATATATAAACAATTAGAAATACATCATTATATAAAGTAAATGTATAAAGATGACATTTTGGGTTTACAATAGATCATCAGTAACTAAAATTTAAATATCAATCCGAGATTTGCCGTTATTAAAAAAAAAAAAAATTGGACTTTTTGAAATATTTTAATATAAATATTTGAAACGAAAAAGCTATTTATGGATCCTAAATATGAATTATTATTTTATAATATATTAATATTTTATAATTTTTTTTTATTATTTTTATTATATTTAGTTAATAAAAATAATAAAAAAATTTTGAAAGAAAAAGAAATTGTTTTTCTTTCCATGTCTTCCAGAATTGTTTATTTATACTGCATGAAATACCGTGATTTAAAAGAAAAACCATTTCATTAATATGGATTAGGCCTGATGGACTTAAAAAGTGACTAGCGTTCGGGTTCGAATCCCGGCGGTGCTACGCGGATGTTTTTCGTGGTTCGAATCCACTTTTAAACCGTAGGTCTCTGGTGTAATATGAATGTAGAACGTTGACGTAGGTTGACAACCGGCCTATATCGCAAAAGAAAAGCATCTCACGTCTCACCGTCTCTCAAATCCGCTCCCAGGCAGAGACGCCCTTGAAGCACTACCATGGAGCTGAATAGAGAAAACCAATGAAGAAGAATTTATGGATTAGATGGTTTGAATATATATCCATGAATATGTAGTTCTGTTCATAAAAATATGTTATTATTCAACCAAATTTCTAATATAACCTCAAAATATTGACATTAACTCTTTTGTGCTTAGTCCAGTTCAGTAATAAAATAAAATAATAAAACACAGAAAACAAAATAAGGAGAATTTTGTTTGGACAAAAGTTGTGTTATATTTTATTATTATTTAACTATTTTTATTAACTGATCGCTAAGATTCATCAATTGCAAAGTTGGAAATTTTTTTATTTTGTACATTCGTTATTTTTCAAATATATATATATGTATATCTAAATTGTTATCAATAAAGTGTGATGGCCACTTTATTTAAAAAATGTATCCTGTAAAAAGATTAAATTACTTTTAAATCCGATTGTTCAAAGTATATTCACGCTCTATTAATAACACTTTTCGTTAACTGCGAAGAGTTTTTGATGGCATATGCATATCCTTTTTTCTTCGCATATATAGTTATGGACGCATTTAAAATTCATATCGAAATGATTTTCTAATGAATAAGGTTTTTTTTTTTTTTTTTTTTTTGAGTAGATATAAATAGATTTTTTAAAAATCCTTTTAATCATGTATGCATAGTAGGAAAAGAATTCAAAGTCATTGTTTTAAATTGGTACTTAGATATGACGCTGTTCAAATACTTAGATTTAAAAAAGTGACAGAAGAGTGTAGACGTTTATCCTTGATAAACATTGATTAAAACATATTCGCTATAACTACGCATAAAAAAAAAAAAAAACGAAATTGAAATTTTCTAAATAAGGGGAAAAAATAAGATCAAAAGAAACATCAAATAATATTTAAAAAAAAAAATTGGAGTTAAAAATTTTTTTTTTTAATAACCGTATGTTCAAAATTGAGAATTGACTACAACTAACAAGATATTATAATCAGTTATAACATGAAGAATTTAAATCCCAACTTTTCAAAGAAGAGATTTGCCGCAAATCTTTGACCTCTGTACAAAAGACTTAAGGAAAATCTTATAGTCACGTACTTAAAAGGTGTAGCAGGACATTAATATATAGGTCTATCTAGATACGACAATTAAAAATCCATTAATAAATCGGCTGTTATACATATGATACGTAAATGTAAAAATCTTCATTCGTTGACCTTCATACAAAATTACAATTTTCATCTGAAGCTTAGAAATTTGGCACGCACATTATCTAATGATCATATAAACTCGAAGGCCAGTTTAAAAACCTGGAGATTACCCATTTCCTCTGATCTCCACACTTTTAATTTTCTCCATTTAATGGAAAGGAGGAGTTTAGATTCGGTTTTACAAACGATTTTTATTGATCTTAACGTCCTGAGTTCAACTGGATTTTGCAATTTTCATCACCAGTATAAATGGTTTAAAAAGGCGCTTTAGATGCTTTGGGGTCACTTTTTGTTGAAAATATTATTCTAAATTCAAAATTATTAAAATTCAAGTTATTTTTTTACTATTATTCAAATTATTTTGAATATAAAGTTTAAATAATAATTAATATTTAAATAAAAGTTTAACAAATAGCTTTATTACAAACATTTTAATTTATCCAAATGTATCTTAATATGTTCCTTATACGATATCTTTCACGAAACTACAATGATAAAAAATAAATCTTTTAAAAAAGACATTCATTTATTAAGATAAAAATACAAAAAGGTTTTTACAATAGAAATAATACGTACATTTATACAATTCTTCATGAGTTAAAAAAATATTTGATTGTCATCAAAAGTTTCTTGAAATTAAAGAGCCAACAACAAACATTAACACAAAACATGCACAATTTTGTTGGTTCTACACATCTACCACTACTTTTCAAGGTTGATTTGTTTGATGACTTTTTGAAATTAAACAGCCAAAGGCAGACATTAGCGCAGAGCATATACAATTCTATTGATTCTTCACATCTGCCATTACTTTTTAAGGTTAATGTTTTGATTTGTTTATTGCAAATACTTCCTTTCATTTTGAAATAGAAATATACAAACAAATAATCTAAAATATTTTCAACTTGGACACTGGAACGTTTCTAATAAAATAATTTAAAACCATATGATCAAACACGATTCTTTCAATTTATTTCTTTAAAAATTTTTTAACCAAGTTCAATATCATTGCCGTTTCTTTAATAAATTCGGAATATTAATTACGATGCTGATAACAAACCATACCACTGTACAACTGTATATATTTAGAAAATACATAGAAACAATAACGTACAGCGAGATCAATATTTTCCGAAATCCCATAATATTCACAAGATAATATGCTGACAGGGTAAATACAACACCATGGTAAGAATACCATGAGTAGTACTCCAGAAATGCTCTAGCTATTACCACAAATATATATGTCATAATACCATGCTTGAAACATTCATACCATCGCTTGAAAAATCCAGCAAGATCTCTTATAGGATCAGTAAATACTTGCTCAATCAATTGATGCTCCATTTCGAAACGTAACTTAAAATGCTTCTAATACATTATAATGTTAAAAAGTTAAATTGCTGTTTAATTTATCCAAATTGGATTGCTTTTTCACTAAAGTTGATTGGCTGATTTATTTCGAATTCGAGTCTTACTAGAACTTCAAAACGAAATATCTTCTAGATTTCCCTGCAGCCATATAGCAAATTGGAGGGGCCTGAATGGCCGAGTGGCTAGCGCTCTGGCGCTCGGTACCACAGGTTTCGGGTTCTAGTCCCGGCGGTGGCATGGATGTTTGTAATGGTTCGGAATCCACTTTAAACCATAGGTTCCGGTCCCTAATAGGATCGTAGAGCGTTGCGGGGGTATTCTTACTCCGTGTCCGTGGCTTATCTTCAAGTTACACGCGCCCCTGGGTAATGCAAAGTGAGTAACGTCTGTGCCGCGCTTGCCTTAAGGCATCCAAGACCAAGTTGTCTAAGTGTTTGCCAGCTGCATTAGAACAAAAAAAAAAATATATATATAGCAAATTGGTTAGCACCCTGGCCATTGGAACCACAGGTTTCAAGTTCGAATACTGCCAGTGGCAAGGATGTTTGTCAGTGATTCGAATCCCCGTTAAACTGTAGGTCTGGCATTAATTAGCCTAAAATGTGCACAAAATGACAGTACAGCGACAAACCAAATAAACTCTAGATTTTTGATGGCCTGATAGTGAATTGGTTAGCACTCTGGCCTTTGGTACCATAGGCTTCGGGCTCAGATCCTGGCGGTGGTATGGATGTTTGTTAGTGATTCAGAATCTATGTTAAGCTGTAGGCCTGGTTTTTAATTAGTCTAAAGAGTGCTCAAAATAATCATAGAGCGGCAAACCGAATCTGATTTCCTAAAAAAGATGGGGTAAAGGACATAGTTAAAAAATATCATTTTCATATCAGGAAGGACTATAGCATGGAGCTGGGGAGAGCTTGGTGTGAAACACAACAATGGAAGTTGAAGTCAAGTTTTTCATGGGATTTCTGGATATTTGCACCAAGTCCTAAAATATATTTCACTGATTTGAGTGAATGGAGCAACAGAAAAGCAAACTTTTAAATTCTATTCTTAGAGCTTCAGTTTGCTGTGTCATGTGCCTATTGTGCCACGATAAGTGCAGTGCAGCATCCCCATTGTGACCCAATAGCATGGGTAATGTTGTCAGCAACTGTATTGCACCATGGGTAACGCTAAATTTGATGCACACCAGTAATTCCAGTGGAAATGATATTGGGTAAAATCAACAATATATAATGAATCTGAATTCATATATCATATAATTTTTTGATTGATGAATCCACAGCATATTACGTTAAACTATTATTATTATAATATTATAAATCAAATTGTTTTAGAATCAAATTTTTAGTGGAAAATTTTTTAATTTTTTTTTTGAATACGCATTATTTACTTTAGATGGAAAATAATTAAGTAACATAATTCACTGACTAATCAAATAAATTTAGCGATTAACTCATCGTTTTCATATCAAACAAATTCAGTTAAAGCATCCTTATTATCCAGAACAAACAAATTTAGTAGCAAGAGATTCACCATTTTCAAAACAATCAAATTTAACACCAAGAGATGCATCATTTTAGAATATATAAATTTAACGGCAAGAGACCATTATTTCAAAAAACAAAAAAATTTAGCAGCAAGAGACCATTATTTTCAAAATAAGCAAATTTAGCAGGAAGAGACCATTATTTTCAAAATAAGCAAATTTAGCAGGAAGAGATTTATCATTTTGGGATCAAATACACTAAGTTAACAACTCATTATTTTCAAAATAAATTTAGCAGCAAGGGACTTGTCTTTTTCAAAATAAACAAATTTAGCAGCATGAGACTCATCGTTTTCAGATCAAACAAATTTAGCCATCAACTCACCAAATAAAAATGGGCCGGAACTGCTTAGTGGATAGCCCTTTTTTTTTTTACGAACAATAAAGCAAGTTTTGATATCAGACAAAAAAAATGCCCAACCGAATACCACTGTGTACGGATTTCTTTTTGTGCCGGGTATAGGCTTGGCAAATCCGTAGGCCAGGAAGCCCTTCCATTACACTCCCAGAAGAGAGGGGCGAAGTGGATCTACCTCCTCGTGGTGCCCCCTGGTAACGTCCCTTAAGACGGCCAAGAGATCCTCAGTCTCCTGCGGGGATTTGCGCGGCACGCTATATAACGTGACGTTTCTTCCCCAGGTGTAACATTAACTCCCAGCTGCGAGCTGCCATAAGCGGTGGGGGTGTTGTACTTATTACATATCACCATATCAGTGGAGCCGGATAAGGCGGTGCCCAAGTAGCCCGGGGGTGCTGTCGTACTTCTGGTCTATCAGTTATACCGTGGTAGTTATACCGTGTACCTTCGGGTTGGTCGGGTAGTTATATTTGAACTTACTCCCAGAAGAGAATGCTAACCGTCCACATGCAATCTTTAGGAATGCTTACTGAAAATTGTGATGACAAAACGTGAATGAAATACAGCGGGCACCGTGCTGTTCCTTGGATAATGCTGCATCTGTTATAATATCTGCAACTCTAGTGGTTGAATTACTTTGGATAAAATTAACGTAAACTGAAAAACAGAAACTTATCAAACTGCAAATGGATGTGATCTACCACTTTTATTATGATTGCCAACACCCAATAATTATTTATCTGTCTCCATTGTAAGGTATGTGATGGTGTCTTTTATTGCAAAATAGTATTTGGCCTATTGCAGCCTGACTTTCTTGAAAATGATTTTTTTTTGCTATTTTTCTCGTACTCGCTGTGTTAAACGTTTCCCACCATTAAGTTCTTAGTCTCAACCACAGAAGGCAGTTGATTGATTTTTTTTTGCTAATTGATGGAAAAACCAATGTAATAAGTTTCAACAAATTGTGTTCATCTGATTTCATTATCGTGTGAATAGAAAGTAATTAATCATTAATGAAAACGGTTCAGATCCTGAAATAAACATTTCTGATTCGAAAATGATTGTAGTACATCAAAAGAAAGTGACAATAAAAGCGAAATATCAACTTGTGGTGGCGGAGATTTATTTCATTACTTAGGTACTTTCCATTTATTATTATTATTATGATTATATGATTGTAGAGCTTTGGGGGATAGTGTTATGTGCGCGTTCGTAGCATATGAGTAACAGCTGCACAGCCCTTGCTTATGGATAACCATTAATTGTCTTTGTAATGCCAGCTGCATCAGAACAACAACAACATATAAAAGGAATTTCAATCTACACTGGTGTTTTTTTTATGCATGCCAAAGTCTTTAGTAAAACAATCATGTGTCCTAAATCCGACATAATTATACTACTCAAATTGCGTTTCACAGTTCAGTAAACACCATAGAATTAGAAAAAGAGAAAAAATGACATTTTCAGTCATTTAAATAGACCTAAAATGGGACTGTTATAGATTTACCATTCAGTTGAAAGGTAAACATCCGGTAAGAAAAAAGGATACTAACTGACATACTCATTAGTTATTTGAGGTACCATCAGACGTAAATGGCTAAAAAGAAATCTTAAAAGATTTTTTTTTTTCATTTCCAGAAGGCTATCAGAATTTAAAAGGAAACAAAGATCGAATATTGGAACACAATTACATGGATTAAGAATTGATTACTAAATAATCTCGTCAAATAAAAAAGACCTGAATGGCCGAGTGACCAGCGCTCTGACGCGCTCGGTGCGACAGGTTTCGCGTTCGAATCCCGGTGGTACCTAGGATGTTTATAGTGGTTCGGAATTCACTTTAAGCCGTAGGTCAAGTCTAATAGGACTATTTTGCGTTAGCCGTAGGACTGATAACTCCGGACATAATGCACTCATGCCAACTTTTTTCCAATCCTCAATGCATGCTAAAAAGTCATCGGCATGGATAGCCTTCAAAGCGCGCGGTGATTCACTTTGAATCTCTACAATCGACTCAAAACGGGGTCCCCGGAGTGGTCTTTTGAGTTTAGGAAATAGCCAGAAGTCGCACGGTGTAAATACGGTAATTGTAGAACGATATGGGTTTCATTTTTTGGCGAAAAAGTCATGAAGAATCAATGTAGTGTGAGCTGGCGCATTCAGTGTTTTCGATACCAATCTAGATTTGACGCTTTTGAGGCCCAAAATGGAATGGACCGATCCTTTGAAATTCCGACTGTTTGCAAGCACCAAATCTTTAATGTTTTGGCGTGAACTTCGTCGGTTGAGGTTGTTGGTCGACTAGAAAGCTCTTCGTCTTCAACGCGGTCTCTGCCTTCTTTGAACTGTTTATACCACTTCTAAATATTTCTTTCCGACATAGGAATGCTAATAGAATGCCTTCTGCTACATTCTATACACTTCTACAAACACACTTTAACGCAAAGTTCTTGCTTAATTAATTCAGACATTTCAAAAATCGTCGGAATCAGTTTTAGCGTCTCACAAAGCCAAGCAAAACTCAAACACTAATGAATATTTAAATTCCATAAGCTCCGGGAATTTTAAATTGAAAATTGGTTTGACTTTTGGACACAGTACTAAATCTATTCAACTTAACCTCTTGTTAATTATTCACGTGTAGCTTATTGCGTTATAAGGTCCTTCTGACATTCAAATTTACACAATCCAGTTGCAAGTGATGCCGCTTGAAAAATATTGTACATCAATTCATCATTTGTAAAATTATTTTTGGGCACAGTTGTCTTCTTGCATTGTATTAAAGTAATTTTAACATGAATAATTTTAAATGTGTTTAATTTTGATTTATTGATATAATATCCGATATAATGTTTAAACCTGAGACAATTTTATAATTGATCCCTACATCCACCCATCTCCCCTTTTTTTTGCTGTATTGCATCAAATATTAAGGAAGTTATGTATACAATATAGGGGCCTGAATGGCCGAGTGGCTAGTGATCTGGCGCTCGATACCACAGGTTTCGGGTTCGAGCCTCGGCGGTGCCATGGGTCCTTGTGGTGGTCCGGAATCCACCTTAAACCGTAGGTCCCGGTCTAACAGGATCGTAGAGCGTTGCGGGAGCATTGTTTACCCGCAGCTTATCTTCCAAGTTACGCGCTCCCTGGATAATGCAAAGTGAGCGCTTACCTTAAGGCATCCAAGACAAAGCTGTCTAAGTGTTTTGCCAGCTACATTAGAAATTTAACAAAAAAAAAAATGTGTGCAATATTACTGCTTTAATAATTCTTTAAGTATATTAATAATGTTTCCTTTACTAAATCAGAGTAAAACTTAAGCTTTTTTTGCTCTGTCTACAATACTTATGATACATCTTTGACCATTTATTATTTTTTTATTAAAATAAAAGTTCTTAAACTAAGAAATTTTATAAAACGGCATTATTTAACCGCGTAGGATGTGGATTTTCTTAATAATATAAGCATTTAACTTTTTAAATAAGTTTATTATGATATAACAACAATAAACAGTTCATTTTAAATTTATTATTCATAAGAATTTATACTTTTGGATAAAACTTGATATTTGTTATACAATTACAAATTTGTTATTGAAAGAAATAATTTTTTTCCGCTAAAATAATTTTACAAATAAAACTTTGAAATATATTCTATTTAAAATAGCTAACGAGAAAAGGATATTTATTTATATTTTACAAAAAGTTTTGTGTAAAATTTTAATTAAAAACCATATTGAATTGTTATTGTTATTGTTATTATATTGTTATTTTTGTTATTCATTGAATTGTGATTTTTAATTTTTTTCATTCGTTGAAGTCTACAGATAACTTTAAAATTCAAAAGCTCATTTTTCGTTGTTATTGAATATAATTTAAAAAAACTTAATAATTAAAATCTAATTTCAGGAAATCATTAATGAGCGATGTCGATAATTTCGAATGTAAGAAATACAAATACAAAACTATTTTAATTTAAGCGTAATTTATTTACATATAAACATGAATTTATACAATGGACTACTATACATCTGTAAATTATATTGCCTGACTAGATCCAATAAACGGATGCTTTGATCAGGAATGATTATTGCCATCCTTGGCTGTATTGTTCAGGAACGTATTGTTGATACCCATGATGATGTTGATATCCATGATGATGATATCCATGGTGATGATGATGGCCATGATGTTTGTCGCTTATGAAGCAATTTAGCGAGCAGACCAGCAGCCAACAGAAGTTCCAATCCATGATTGCCACCATGTCCTCCACCGCCAAACATGCTCATCATTCCATGGTGACCTTCAACTCTGACGCCAAAGGATGCCAACAAGAAGCAAAAGGCAAAGTGCCACCAGTTTGTGAGAAGATGCCATTTTAGATGTATTGAGATCTTTAAAGAAATAACATGATGGATATGAGTGTGGTTATATAAATGGAAAAATGAATATATATTCTGTTTACGTGTGATTTTATAAATTTACAAGACATATCAGTTCTGAATTCGTAATATGTGGTTTAAGAACACTGCTTGTATTTTTAATTAATCAAATTATTATTTTTATTAGTTAAATATTTAATTATAAAATATTTACTTATTGAATCTGATATTTATAAACTAAAGACAACTTAATTGAATGCTGCTAAGAAAAAAAATAATCATAAAAGGCATTTATATTAAAACGTTTTTTTAATTTCTAATATCCACATTAAAACTAAATTTTTATTCATTTTATTATTTTTTTTTTTTCAATTGGAAGAAATATATTGAACTTCAAATTTATATATATATATATATACATATTAAATAAAAATACTTTAATTTCATATTATTGTATTATTTTATTTTTTCTATTAAATGCTATTCAATTACTTCTAGAACAGTCCAAAGATAGAAAGGCAAGTGGGAAAAATTCAACTGTTTAATTAATGTTAAATTAAAAATTTAATTAATAATAATACATCAAATGCAAAAATTGTCTCAAGTTTAAAATTTAAAATTATGCAAAAATTTGTAAATGTTATTTAATTTGTGTCATTTAAAATTTAAACAAAAAAAAAGTTTTTAAACTAAAGCCTAATTTATTAATTTGAGAATATTAAGTTTTCTTTCTACCAAATTTGAAATTAAAACACTATTTTTTATGCTAAAAGAATAAAATTTTATAATTCGGTTTTTACCACTCTATAAAAGTAAATGAAAGTAATATTTTTGTAATGATTTTACTAAAAAATGTAAATGACTTTAAAAAAAAAAAATTAAAATATTAAAATGCATCGAAAAATTAGTATGATAAATGTATTGCTAAAGTCAATACAATATATAAACAAAAAAAAGGTGACTTGTAAGTATTTTAAATTAATTGCATTAAAATTATGGAAATAAAGCATGAATTGACTTAACATATTTATAAAGAAGAATTATGAATTATAAAATAATAATAATTATTAATATCTCGAATTCTTTAAATAACTAATTGCGGTATCAGAAAAACAATATAATAAATATCGAAGAAAAACATCACCACTGAAAATTTAATATTAGATATTATTTGCAGAAATAGTTTTGCTATTATAAAAAAAAAAAAAAAATATTTGTTAAATTTTTGATTTTTAAGAAACATTTAAAAGAAAAAAATTATTATTTATTTTTTGCAGAATTAATTTAATGATTTTAGCTTTGAAATCAAAATTTGCTTAAAAATGAACAGTCAAATTCCATAAATATTTCAGCAATTTAAAAAAGTACAACACTTAACTTACTTGAGCAAAATAATATGCTGGAAGGAACTCCTTGGAAAGCTGCTGTTGAACTGATGACAAATTCCATTACCCCCACTTTTTATACTTTTGTCAACTATGGAAAAAAAAGCGAAAGGAAGTTGACAACTTCCGAAGATCACTTCTAATCAAAATTCCCAAGGACAAATATCAATTTCCGATAGTTTTAAACCTTAAACCAGTTCCCCAAAAGAAGCCACCTTATAGCCGAAATAACTCAACCATCACCAAATCGTTTGTAAAATTCGAAAAAAGCCTATTCGGAAGGAAAAAGTTTTCCATTGTGGGTTCATTTTCATTTTCCTTGGTGTATATCGTTGAAGGAAACTGTAAAACATCTGAGCAATTTGTGAGGGTTTATTCAAATTTAGACCGACATTATCGGCTTTTTTTCTAGTTTCCCTGGCTTACGGCATCTCTGCTTGGTTTGTTTTATGAGGGATTATTATGTTATCTCTGATTCAGAAAAACTGGTTTGGTTGCAGAATTGCAATAGCTTGCATATTAGAATAGCTTCAGGATGAAGTTAGAGCTTTCGCCTTTTATTTAAGTAAAAATGTAATTCCAAAATGATGTGGGAATATATATGTATTTTTGGTGTGCGAATCATATATTTTTATGATGTATAAATGTATAAATATGATTGAAGTTATTTATAGTTTATGTGTCGAATACTTGTACAAAATGTTAAAGCATGTGCAAGTAATGAATTCAAAGTATGTCCTCTCTCCAGAAGATCTAAAAAACTGGTACTTGAAGTCTTATTAAAATTAATTTAAAATTTTAAAAAATAGAAATCAATTTCTTTTCATAATTTTTGACTAAAAGGTACTTCAAAAAAAAAAAAAAAAACCCTCAATCCTTAATATCTTGAGGCACTACTGAATATTTTTAATTTCCATGTAGGAAAAGAAATTACAATTTTATGTTTTTTTTTTTTAGGTTTTAAAATTAATTAATTTAAATTTTACTTTTAATTACAATTTTTGTTTTTTTTAGTTATGGTTTTTTTTTTTTAATTAGGTTTAAATTACAATTTAAAAGTAATTTTTTTGTTACAATTTTAGGTTATTTAATTTTATGTTTTTACAATTTTATGTTTAAGTTTTAGGTCAATTTTAAGTTCAATTCGAGGTTTTAATTTTAGGCTTTTTAATATTAGATTTTATTTTAGGCTTTTTAATTTTAGTTTTTTTATACAATGTAATTTTAGGGGTTAGTTCAATTTTGAAATCTGTAGACAGTCGAAAACTGCATCAATGCAGCAAAAGCTAAAAGTTTTTGTGAGATTCTTTCATCTACTAGTTGAAAATACGTCGACAAATTTAATTTTTATAAATTTTGTACACAGTATTTTGACACAAAAATAAGTAATTTGTAATTTTAAATATTCAATTAATTCAATGGCCTCTAAACTGGATAGTCAGACTTGATCAGTTAATTATAATCTCAAAATTGTTAATTAATTATATATGTATATATATCGATTTGACCTTGAAGGCATCAAACGTATGTTTTGTTCTTTGATCGCAGAAATTAATTTAATCTCCCCTTTCTGAAAAAAATTGTATTGTAAATTTACTTTTTTATACTTAAAACATTTACATATTTAATTCATAATTACAGAGATTGAATTTTTTGTATAAATAAAATTGTTTTTTTGATAAAAAAAAAATTATAAGCGATTCACTATTTTATGTGCAATTACTAATTAATCTTTTATATAAAATTGAAATTTTTAGGCATAGCATTCATGTAAGACAATAAACTGGTTTAATATTTGGATCTCCTTTTTCCCTGATTTTCTCATAATTTCTTCAATTTAATGAGAGGATTTGGATGATATTTTAAGAGTGATTTGTATAGATCTTAACGCCCAGAGTACAATGGTGTTTTAATTTTTACACAGATTTCTGGGGCCCAATGGTGTTTTATTTTTTATACAGACACGGTTTTCCGGATTTTCTCCCATACGATATGCAAATGCGGGGTAGTTCCACCTAAAAGAAGATAGTCCGGAAGGTACTATCCTCTTCTTCAGCGACTCGGAGCCAAGTCAGACTTCTTCTATCTACGGTGGTCCTTCACAACAGAAGCTGCCCCCTTTTCTTCTATCCACACTACATGGGATGCCTATCCAGACACGACACGATAGACTACTCATGAGGTGTCCGTCCAGCGGTGAGGGTATTGAAGTTTAGTCACAATAACAACAGCATGATTTCTGAGGTCCATGTTCCACATGAAAATATTGCAACTTGTTGTGGACCTCACACAAAAATATTCATTTATTATTTAAAGAATTGTAATTCTGTTTCTTCCTTCTACAAATGAACAACCCAAATTTTCAAATTTTGAACGTACATAGGTTATGGTTTAGATATGATAACTAATCTATATAACTAAGCCTATTTTAGGTTACCATAACCGACGGTAACTTAAAATGTGGAGATTCTCCCTCTTCAATCTTGTTTACTAAATAAAATCTAATTTTATTTGATACCAGATCAAAACTTGTTAAATTATTGTGAGATATAAAGCAGGAAATTTACAGTATTATTAATACTTAATCCATTTTCGTAACTAATAATTCTGTTCTTAAAAAATAAATTGCTAAGAGATTAAAGACGAAAAAAATTAATGGAGTATTGATGGCTTGCTTTAGGATTATTGAACCCAAGTATGATGAATTATTTAAAATCGCAAACTTTTAATTCTGTCTAAATATTTCTCCTTAATACAATTTATCAAACTAAGAATATTTATCTTTTGTAAAATGGGACAACACTTAGAATAAGTATTCGCTGACGCCGATGAAGGGGTGTTGGAGCAGAAGGACCGACTTATAAGTCCTCTATACAATATTTAATTTCTAGATCAAGGTGGTCAACCCGCGGCCCACCTTGAACATTTTTCTAGCCCGACAGATTTATTACACTTTTACAAAATATATATTTATTTTATAATGGCCAAAGTAGAGAAAACCAAGGCATTAAAAAAATACATTATGTGTGCATCCATATATTGATTAACCATTAACTTTGATTTTAAAATAATATTCTTGCGCAAAAATATCGCACTAGTAAAATAAATATTTTTTAATTATTTCATTTTTTTTTTTATTTCGCTTATATTTATATACTTTTTATATTTCATTTTTAGTGTTATATATTTCTTTACAATGTGCTTTTAGTATCATTATTATTATAGTTATGTTTACATGTAAGAATAATAGTAAACACAATAATAATAACTCATTATGTTTCAATTTTTAATTCCAAAATATGTCTATAGGGAATTTAAATCTAATATGGGATATATAATTTTATATGTGGTCCACGGAGTTATGATTCCAAAAGGGGCTTGCAAGATCCTTTGAGTTGGCCACCCCTGGTCTAGATCAAATTTAGAAAGAATGCAGATTAAAAATGGCTGTTAGAAGAAAAGATGGGCTACTTTAGAACCTTGCCAGTTCAATAGTTCTTTATGAAAAATTCCATTTTTGAACATTTAATTATTAAAATTTCGTTGTCTTATATTCTTGATGTCCTTTAAGATCAGCCCATGAAATATTGGGTATTTCAACTAATTTGTCATAAAGAAGAAATGGAGATCTAATTAAACATAACAATATTTTTATCATACAATAATATTTTTTAATACAACAATATTTTTATAAATTTGTTTGAGTACTTTATTAATGTAGTTGTTTAGTAAAAATACTAATAAATGCATATTTAATACGTGTTAAAAATAATGAAATAAATGTGCAAAATAGAAATAAGATGTCTTGAAAAAATAAATACAAAGACTAATTAAAAGATGAAACCATGCTTACTAATACTCATTGACAAGAGTGCCTTCTGTGGCGATCAGGAGATGAATGGTCTACAGACTCTCACCTGAGAGGAAGTATATTTCATGCAACCTGCGCTGGGCTGAGTATCTGGTTTACGGCTTAGAAGTGGAATCCTTCCACGAATCTATAATTATCTATCTATTGATTATTGTATGTCACTAATTGTATGCGTGTGATGCTTACGCATTCATAAAAAAGTTATATACAATAAAACAATATTTTTTTCTTTCAATGTGACGAGATAAACAATTTGCATCGCTAATTTTGTTGCCATATCTAATCTTGTTGGCTACTTTATAACGACAAACAATTCAGTGGATAAAAATTATTCTGATTATCTCTAAATATGTAAAGTATTATTTTTGGGGAATTTTCAAAAGACCGATCCATTTTGCGTATTCACATTTGCATATCGTGTAAACCAGAAAACCAATCCAAATTTTCCTATTATTAATTAGGATGCCTTAAAATAAACACACAGAGTCTACTAATTTTTGTAAACAATAACAGCAATGCTCACCGATAGAAAATAAATCCCAGTCTTGCTATTTATAACTACTGGATTTGGCACACAATATCAATGAATTACGACTGAGTCTACTGTGAAAAACTTTATAAATATTTATATGCTATTTTTTAATATTTTTATTGAATAGTTTATAATAATTAGCTTCATTTGTTTTTAATTAGTTAGATAATTTTCATTAATTTATTATTTAACAATTAATTTATTATGCAAATTAATTAATTAATTATTTATTAATTTATTTTTAAATTCGAATGTTATATATTAAAGATATTAAGACACTATATGTTATTTTTTATTAATCAACTGCAATTATTAAACAAAAAATTATTATATTGTTAATATACTCACAGAGTATATATATATATATATATATAATTGCTAATAATATAATGTTCTATTATTTAAGTCCGGGTTAATTTATTATTTTACAATTCATTTATTAAATAGAATTTTTGTTTTTTAGATAGTAGGATATTATCTATTAAAGACATTAGTATGTGCTTTTTTTTTTTATCAACCACCTGCAATTATTAAACAAAAAAATAGTTATTCAAATTTAACTGATAACTCAAATATATCTCTCAAAAAAAAAAAAAAAAATTGCTCTTAATTACTCTTATATATCATTATCAGTTATATATTACCATCATCATTTATATTATATCATCACCTTAAGCTCCTTCCATCACCATCACACCGTCGACACCCCGACCTAGGGACCATCAAGGACATGGGCCACGGTGGCCAAGGGCTACTGCCTACTGACAGCTTTCGAGACAGGAGATGTGTTCTATTTATGGGTTTTTCATCCCTACGCCCAACGCTGTACAGTCATATTAGACTGGGACCTACGTTTTAAGGTGATTTAGAACCACTACAAACATACATGGCACCGCAGTTCCGGAGCGCTAGTCACTCGACCATCAGGCGCCAATGTTATTATATATATATATATATATACACTCTAGAGCCAAAACATTATGACCACCCCTACATTTTGCAATGAACTCGCCTGGATGACGTGGAAGACACGTGATCAGGTGGAAGTGGTACTTAACTGGTATTGAGTGGTGGTATTAATCCATGCCAAGGCGGGTTGAAGCTGTGTTGCGCGCCAAAGGGTGGGGGCAACTCGTTATTGCAGGTGGTCATAATGTTTTGGCTCTTGAGTGTATATTAATTATTTTTATTTCTTAATTATATTTTATGTACGTACATATGTTATCATGTATACTAAGAAATGCTTTTATATAGACAATTTAAATACCTCAAAATACAAAAGATATTGAATAAAACCTGTGTAAAATATACGAGGAAAATAATTAAATCATTTTGTGCAGTCTTCCATGTGAAATATCAGCTTTTGACATGTGTAACAGTCCCACGTTAAATTAATCTGTGATAATAAAGCATAGTTATTGTTCTAAGATTAATAATAATGTATCATTCATTATTCTATATTTGATATCTGTAAATTATCTTTAAGGCTAGATAGAATAATATATCTCACATTTTTAAAATTTTAATATGCATTGGAGACTAATCTTATATTCAGGAAAATCTAAAAACGAACAAAATTTCAAAAATATCTAATTGAAATCGGCATATTTTAAAGTTATGCATTTTTCATTTGTAATTTTATTTCATAAAAAGAAAAAGACTTAAGACTTGTAAAAAAAAAAGACTTGGAAAACTTAAGAATTTTATTTACAGAAAAGGTATTAGATTTATCAATATGATTTAGAACTCATTAAATTTTATATTGACATTTTCACTTCAAAATAATTGTCTATTAAAAAGACATAAAATGGAATTAACTTAAGTAGCTGGTTTCTTGGAAGTATTTTATAAAAGATAATTACATTTGTTGCTAATTCTTGGTACTTAAAACACATTTCAAAACAGAAATGTAGGTCGAAGTCAAATGTCCTCCTTTAAAACTTCTTGGTAGATCACATGATTTTGTTTAACCAATTATAATATTGGATTAATAATGTAATAATATATGTCATAATAATGTAATAATAGATTATAATTCAATGTGCTACAAACAACAATTATATTTCGAATTTTTTACTTAGTTATTCATATATTTTTAACTTATTTTATTAAATTACAAATCAAAAGTTTAGATGTGGGTGAAAATTTAAATTTTAATATCCTCATTATATTTTTTTTTCTATAAATTTCTTTTAGTACTTTATTCATGTAGTTGTTTAGTAAATCCATATTTAATACGTGTTAAAAATAATGAAATAAATGTGTGAAACGAAATAAGATGTCTTAAGCAATAAATACAAATAATAATTAAGAAATGAAACCATGCTTCCTAATACGCAATGGCAAGAGCGCCCTCTGTGGCGATCAGCAGAAATGTTAAGTTGGTCTACAGACTCTCACCTGTAGAGGAAGTATATTTCACGCATCCTGCGCTTGGCTGAGTATCGGGTTTTCGGCTTATCGAAGTGGAATCCTTCCACGAATCTATTATCTGTCTATTAAATATTGTCCCTAATTGTATGCGTGTGATGTTTATGCGTTCATAAATAAAGTTGTGAATTCTCCAACCTGTGCCTTAAGTATCTCAACTCCACCGCTCAAGTTACAATCTGGTCACCCAACCTGCAAACTACAACAGGAAGTTTAATTAATATTTTTAATAAATTTTGTTAATAAATATTATATTTCTTTTTATTTTTTGAATTAAATTATTTTTGTAATAGAAAATAATATATTGTTTCTATGGATTAACAATACTTTTATAGTTTTTTTTGGATAAATTTATATAAGTTTTGATAATTATCTTTGCTTTCTGGTACTAAATTAGGAACACTTGATTAAAAAACTTATGAATTTCAAAGACTTTCGTTTCTAAATTCCAATAATGCTTTAAAAAAGGAGGATAGCGTTTCGCAAAGTAGTAATTAATGAAACGAATAGAAGTAAATTAACAAAAGTGCGATTAAAACCAAAGATTCGAAAGCAACAATTTGATTTGTCTGATGTTGGGCTGTAAATGGTTTTAGAGATGAGCAGATACCATGGTATGACACCAAGTAAATGCCTGGAAAACAGATTGCTGGGTTCTACGATATGGCATAAATATGCTAGAAAGACAAACTGTGAAAACTTTACGAGCAGCATTGCCTTTTTCAATTCCTACTATTAGTTTCCACATTCGTTATATATATCTTGTTTAAATTTTTGATCTTTAATAAAATATTTTTATTCCTCCTTCACTCAAGTTCAAATACATTTTTTGAACTTGTAGTGGATGATACTTGATGTTAATATATTTTTCTCAAATATTAACTCATTAATTAAATTAAATTAATTAATTTTAGTTTTTTAGATTTAAGTTGCATGTACCTAATAATAGATGGCGCCAGATGTAAGAGGAAAAAAAATGAGGGTTACAATATTTTCTAAAATATAACAATTATTGACAAAACATAACTATACTAATCAATTAAATTTATACTTTAGATGTGCTATAAACAATCTCATAACGTTTTAGCCAAATTAATTTTTAATTAACTACAATAAACCAATACTAAACAAAAAATTTTTTTTTTCCCTCTATTATTTCACACTCTCCCTATATATATCACGTTCAAATTTTCACATTAATAATGTACTTTTATTTATCCAATCAAGTTCAAATACTTTTTTTGAACTTGTATTGGATGATACTTCATGTTAATACAGTTTTTCAAATATTAATTAATTAATTAAATTTAATTAATTAATTTTAGTTTTTTTAGATTTAAGTTGCATGTATCTACCAATAGATGGAGCCAGATGTAAGAGGAAAATTTCAACTTTATTCATAAAGGACTTTCTGCAATATAGTGAAAAAAAAAAAGTAGAAATTGACTTATTATTATTTTTTAATATTATTTTTGAGATATTAATACAATTGATTTGTTAAAAAATAATCTGAACAACTCTGCATGTACTACAATTACACCATTTCAACGGAAAATAGCTATGCCATGGCAAATAGCTTTGTCATGGCAAATAGTTTTTGTCATGGCAAATAGCTTTGTCATGGCAAATAACTTTGTCATGGTATAGCTATCATGGGTTTTGAAAAATAGCTTTCAGCCACTAAGTCAGAATTAGATTATAATGTTATAGTGTTTGATTTTTATACAAATCAGGATACATGTATATAACTGCTGCTTATCAGCTAATAGGGCACAGTCATCAATTATAGTAGACAAATTTTTTTTGTGTTTTCCAACGAAAAAATGTGGAATATATGATAATGTTAATATATAATTAATCCGAGTTGAGACTTTTGTTACGCAAAATGGTGGCGTTCTAGTTGATTTCTTGTCAGTTCTGGTTTAAGTTTTGTCTTGTTATATTGAGTTTCTTATAAATAGATATGAATATTTATATAGACATTATATGAATGAAAACCATATTAATAGATTGAAATTCTACCATAGAATAAAATGACTGTCAACCCTAGAAGGAAAAAGCCTTTTTTACCTTCAAATATATTAGAGCTACTTCCTTCTAGACAAAATAGTTAGATTAAATAGTTAAAAGTTAGAATAAGAAATATTGAAGATTAAACCTTTTCACGACGCGGAAGATATCAGATATAAGCTAGATTTATGAAGATTTTGAAATATTTCAGGGTATTAAAAAAGGGAATAAGTTTTTTATTATATTTATCTATATATTTTTATTTTTTATTTTAATATTCATAATTTTATTATCTTTTAACTCGAATATTTCTGTAATATCTTACTCTAACTTGAGGAATCTGAAAATTTATGATTATTTTTTAAAAATTAAATGAATTTCTTAGTTTTTTTTTTTGCCCACACACACATACGCCCAAATATAATATAAACATTCTGCTTAAATCACAATAAATTACAAACATATTCAATTAATAAACAAAAATCGATTTGTATTTTATAATTTTTTTAAATTACCAATAATTATTTTATTAGAATTTCTTTATAAATTTATTTGCTGAACATATTCACATAAATTTTATACAAATAAATCTGTATACATATAGTAACAAAAACTTAACATCATTTCTTGAAGTAATATTTCTTCAATCAATCATTTTTGACAGTTATGCATTACCTATCAACAGTATGTATTATCAACAGGGCCTGAATGGCCGAGTGTCTAGCGCTCTGTGCCAGAGGCTTCGGGTTCGAGTCCCGGCGGTGCCATGGATGTTTGTAGGGCTTCGGAATCCACTTTAAGCCGTAGGTCTCGATCTCCTATGACTGTAGAGCGTCACATAGCTAAAGTCAGACTTCTACCTATGGGTGCTCCATCACAACAGAAGCTGATCCCTTCCCCTTCAACCATGAATACATATGGGCTCGTGGGCTTGGCCTAGATGTCTGCCAAGCAGGATAAGAATAAACAATCATCAATCACAGTATATGTTATGCATTACCTGCAACAGCAGATATTCAATGTTGATGTTGTAAAGCACTTTAGTATTAACAATGGTTATTTCCTAAATGCAATATTTTAGAAGCGTCATACAATATACTGCAAAATAAATCCTATTCGTATAAGAAATCTGCATACTATACCCCATGAACAAACTACTAACATGATGAAGAAAGCATTTCGGATATTTTTTTTTGTTATTTCCAATGGCAAAGGCAACTACAAGAAGAATAAAAATATTAATAATAACAAAAATAACAAGGAAAAAAAAAATACAAAAGAATAAACGTCCAAAAAGGCAAAGATGACCGAAGTCGTTGCCTTAAGAGTTCTCTCGCACGCCAGTAAAACGTTGCCTCCTAGTCGCCGTCAAGTACCGCACATCGTTGGAGGTGGTCTCTGTTCATAGGGTCTGTCGAACCACTTAGGGGCAGACAGGGTTCGAAAATATTTTAATGCGATGGAGATGTTCTGCTAGACAGTCATGGCCAGTCAGAAGTCGGAACTGGGCGACAGCGTGCCGTCGCGATTGCTGGGTATTGCTAAAAGATCTTCAGCTCTTCAACGCTTTGACTTAATCCCATCTTGAATTTGTAACCTGTGGTTTTTAGTCATTATTTGTTTGATATGAAGTTTTATAGAATGGTGGCGAAGATATATAGTGACAGTGACGAAGATCTCATTTGAAGTAGTTTTGAGCCTCTTTTTGCTAGACAATCGGCTTGTTCGTTCCCAAAAAATGCCACAGTGGCCAGGTATCCACTGAAGTACCACTCATTTAATTTTTAAAGGCATTTCGGATATAACTACTCCTATTTGCGTGTCGTAGGAAGAAAGTCCTGAAAACTCCATTAGACAATTTTATACTGTAGATTCAAAATACTCACACAGGTTGTTATAATCATATTTGTGTCTGTTCTTTTCATATTGACAGTCACGATATTTTGGGAGTTTTCGGGCTTCCTTTCACAGCTTGCAAATGTGGTCAATTATGCCTAAAAGTTCTTCATGAAGGCAATCTTTCCTACCTAACACGGCGATGGTTTGTTCGTGGTATATTATATGTAGCTTATCCTCCCCCCCCAACAAAAAAAAATTTATACAATATGCTGCTTTTGATCTTGTTATTCACGTACAGAATTATTCTAAGTAAATTCTCCCAACCAAAATAAATTTGAATATTTCAGTGCTAATAATTTTTTTTTTCAAACTGTTAAATTATTATCATCCATGATATTTTAAATAAATTTAAAAATTGCGAATAATTAAATAATTAATAAAATTAAAATTGTAAATAATTAAATAAATTAACAATATGAATACATGAGTTCTTCAATTATGTTTTGCATTAGTTTTAACTATAAAAAAATTATTGCTTTTTTTTTTTTATCACAGGGGAATATAGTTATTAATATCAAGTAGAGCTGCGCAAAAATAAAAAAAAAAAAAAAAAATAATAATAATAATAATAAAATATATATATATTTATATATATCCACAAAATTGTACAAAAAATTTTTCACAAAATTTTAGGAGAATAAAAATTATGAGTTAAATTATTTAAAACAAATAATTTTTTATTGTTATTCGTTAAAAAGCGATATGTATAAATTTTATTATATTTATCTTTTTACTTGATTTTCAAAAATGAAATGCATTAATTTTAAATGAATAGGAAATCTCTTAATTTTAATTATAAAATTGTTG